>VZQC01007702.1:168733-290690 GCA_009823505.1 Rhizomys pruinosus | reverse complement strand
GAGGAGGAGCAGGAGGAGGAGGGGGAGGAGGAGGAGGAGCAGGAGGAGGAGCAGGAGGAGGAGGAGGAGCAGGAGGAGCTCTATCCTCTAGTCTAGGCCAGGAGCTCTGCCTTGAAAGAATGGACAGACATTTTGAAGGAGTGAGCTTTTCTGTAAGCAGAGCTCAGTGTCGACGATCTCTGCCTGTATCTCCCACCACAAGTCTTCCTGACCAGAAAGGCTAGCAGGCCTTTATTATCTTATTATCTTTATTATCTCCTTTCACATAACAACCCATTAGTGTTGAAACTTAGAATTGTTTACTCATTCTTTGGTCCATTCACACCTGCATTTACTTACTCAGCAAATACTAAATGCCTATTTCATGCCAGCTGCTACACTGAGCAAAGATGAACAATGACTCCTGACACTCTTCCGAAGGTTTTAGTTGGCTCTGAGGGATCGTTATCAGTCTCATAATTGCCAGGTAAGCTAGTGAGTGTGGTGAGTGCCACAAAGATCTGGAGGAGCATTTATGGCAGGTTCACCCTGATCTGAAGTTCTCCTTAAGACAAAGATGGAACCCAGCATGCACTTCCCTTCCCTTTGTGGTCAGAACAACAGGACGTTGGCTCCATCATGGGCAGCTGCGGCAGTCCAGGCAGAGGACGCCGAAGTGCTTTCCCATTATGTGAGAAAACTGGTGTCTTAGAGATTCAGAGCACAGCTCATGCAGGCCAAGATTGCTACAAGAATTCTTTCCGGAATTGATGGTTCAGAGACAGACAATAAAATCAAAGAGACAGAGATTTTTCTAAAGTGGTAAGAACATTCCTAACATGAAAATCCCTATGCAATATCCTCATGCACAGACTACATTTACTTATTGTTGACAGCATTTCTCTGGTACACTCTGGAGAAATTACATACACATTAAAGAGTGTGTGGTGAGGAAAGCTTCTGAGAAGGGTGGATACCTCTCCTGGCTTTCCCAAAGCCGTGGGAAACACTCCTTCCAGCTCATTCTGTCAAGCAAGCATCCCTTAAGTAATTCCTCTATGTGTTCTCATATTATGGTATTTAATCACTGACTACTGTTTCTATGTTTCCTAAAATAATGACCATGAGATGCCCAGTATTGTGCCATCCCAAGTTCAATGTTACCATGAACTATAGTTTCCATTAAAGGCAGGATCTTGATGCAACTACAATGATGTCTGCCCGGCTGGCCTCCCAGCACTCACCGTCAGCCACTGACAGAGTCACTGTCGTCCACAGGGTACTGAGACCAGCAGGGAGATGCTTGGGGCCCTGTGGGCAAGAGGCTGCAGCAGGAGTGGGTGATCCTCATGATGTCTGATGACAAAGGAATTTCTGCTTTCCCTGAGTCAGACACTCTTTTCAAATGGATAGGGACCATCCATGGAGCAGATGAAACAGTGTATGAAGATCTGAGGTATAAACGCTCCCTACAATCCCCCGTGGCTACCCTGACAACACACTCACATTAAAGTTCCTCACAGCCTGCTGCCACTCCGGTGCAAACACGTATGGTAACATCTACCTGAACATCCCCAAGGGTAAGTGGTCCATCCTTGTATGACATCGGGACCATCTTACTCTCTACCCAGAGCCTGCTAAGAGAACCAACATTGATAGCCCTTTGACCACACATGTTGCTGAGCTCTGGAAAAACCGCACAGCTTTAAGAAGTACTTTCAAGAAACCTACTCAAAACAGGTCTCCAGGCAAGAGCCCTGATGCAAGCTGTGCAGTCTTTTCTCTGTCATTTTTTTTTATTCTTTGGCTAGTCTGTCCTTCCCTTGATTTCTGTATATGAATATGACTCTGTGTCTTGAGATGTGGCGTTATTTTGTTTTATTTCTGTTTTTAAAATAAGTCTGCTTGAACCCTTACACTACACTGTATATTAAACAAATACACAGTAAAACAACAACAACAACAACAAAAACAGATGGAATCTTGGTATTGTAGCTACTTTGGAAACCAGTCAAGAATATTGTATCCATGGAAGTAACTAAAATATTTAAGGATTATGTCTGTGCTAAATGTATTTGTACTGAATTAAAGTGGCTATAAATTGCTAGTAAAATCAGCTTCTCGCTGTTCCGCTCCCCTTGGTATTGAGCAGATCTACACGATCAGTAGGAATACATCATTAATTTTGCAACTGGGGTTAAATGAGAGTAAGTGCTGAAAATAAAGCTTTAGAAGAACAGGTCTTTGAGATAATATACAAGCATATTTCAGATGAACTAATTAAATATTAACTTGATCTAAGGATAGTCACCTAAAAATACTGACGAACCACTGATGAACCTTTCCTGTATGTGTAGTGATCTGAATTCTTCGTGGGGAGAATTAAATGCCACATTCAATCTTGTCTTTTCTACAAACATGAATATTGACATTATCCATAAAGTCAGAGGGAGCTGACAGTCGTTCAGTGCTTCAAGGTTTGTCTGGCATGGCAGAACTTCAGTTTCCATTAAATAAACAACAAACGAATTTAAATTTTAAACACAGGCTGAATTTTTCATGCAGAGTTGATTCACTAACTGCCCGCGTTGTGTGTCCTAAACTGTAGAGAAGGAGCCCTCTAGTGGAATTCTAATGAAACATTTCTTCAGTCTTTTCTCGTCTCCATAGAAAGGCACCAGTCTGCTTGCTGGCCAGGTATTGTGCTGAGCTCTTGGGACAAAGACAAATTCACCAGTGAGCTGGTTGTAAAGCAGCACTGATGGAAACGATTAACCAGAGCTGTGTGGAAATGGATAGAGTGGAGGGAGCTGATCCGACAATGGGCTGAGTGGGGAAGTAGCCTGCTGGGTGTACAGAAGGTGGGCGTGGAGATAGAGCAGTATACCTTCTGGGACTGCTGGCAGTTTGGTTGAGCGAAGCGGAGGACTTACAGCAGTGGAGAAGGTTGGAGAAGGAACAAAGACCACCCTGGCCTCCCGTACACAGGCCCTTTGCTTTGGCTTCAGTCATCAATGTCCCTCAAAATATAATCTTTGCATATTAGTGGAGTATAAAAGCACTATGCAAAATCCCATTCAAATTACTCATGTGAATTGGGCCCGGTGTTTTGTAATACCAGAATACTTTCGGGAATTTCAAACAATTTATTTTTCTTTTTTTTTTTTGTTTTTGGTTCTTTTCGCGAACAGGGTCTCACTGTAGCCCCAGCTGTCATGGAGACTTTCGTTGTGTGTGTGTGTGTGTGGTGTGTGGTGTGTTGTGTGTGTGTGGTGTGTGTGTGTGTGTTTTTTGAGGACCGGGTAGTCTTCCCTTTAGCTCCCAGTTGCCCTGATCTCACTCTGAGGACCAGGTTGTCCTTGAACTAACAAAGATCCACCTCGCTCTGCCAACATCCCGCGTGCTGGGACTTAATTAAAGGCATGCACCACAGCGCCTGGCTTCAAACAGATTTCTTGAACTATTTACAGGTGTCTGGCAGCCCAGGTCTGACAGAATAGACTTTTCAAGTAAAAGCAAAGATCGAAATGGGAAGTTGGCTGAACAAAAGCCCATAAGGATATACTATTAGTCCCAGAGTACAAGTGAGGAAATTGAATCATAAGAGGCTAGGTCCTTCAAGTTCACTTAGAGGCTTAGATTGTAGGTTGTAGAACCCATATTGCTACCTAATCTCTGGCCAGGGAGCCCCGTGTATGGAGAGTGATCAGGAAATAAAGGGCAGCTGGAATTATGAGACAAAATGAATTCATCAGAGGGAGGAAGAGGCCTGGAGAAAGAAAGTCTCTTCAGGAATAGCAAAGGAAGAAGAGGTAAAGAAGGCAGGCTGGGGAAAGGCCTGCTGGTGGAGTCGGGGGTGGGTGTAGCTCTGTTGATAAAGCGCTTGTCTTACAAGCCTGAGAACCTGAGCCCCACCCTTAGAATCACGAAAGATAAAACCAAGTGGGCTGTGAAAATGGCTCAGAGGATAAAGTATTTCCTGCAACAGCACGAGGACCTGAGTTTGGATCCTTAGCATATATTGTAAAAGCCAGGCATAGCTGCATGGCTCTGTAACTCATCTCTGTGAAACAGAGATAGGCAGCTTTGGGACCCACAGGCTAGGCAGCCAGCCCACCTTGTGAGTTCCCAGCCAGTAAGAGACTCTGTCTCAAAAACGACACACACAAATAACAGGGTGGATGGTGCCTGAGGACCGTCAGTGGAGGTCGTCCTCCGACCTACACATGCAGACATACTTGTGAATCTCCGCACATATAAACCATCATACCAATGTGCACCCACACCACATATACATGAACACACACACACACAGAGATGAAGGTGGAAAGGAAGGTTCCATAGTGCTGTGAATATAAAAAGAGAGTCATAGGAAAGAGAGAGACAGGGAAGGGATGAAAGAGAAAGAAGGGGGGAGAAGAGGAGAGGGGAGGAAGGGGACAGATTTTCAGAAGGAAAGTATTTAACAATGTCAGGTGCTAGAGAAAATGAAGTGAGAGGAAGCCTGCGTTCTGGTATTTTGGGTTAGCCTAGGAGTCCACTGGGAGCCCAAGGAGGCAGCCGGGATGACACAAACCCTTTGTCACCAGAGCTGAGGAACAAAGATGTGAAAAGACCAAAGCAGCTCCATGTTTCTCAAAGAAAGTGAAGTTAGATGAAGATGTATGTTTGAAAGGAGAGTTTGACTCCTAAACCCTGAGAAGCTATAACCGGGCTGATGTACAGTGGAGAGCCAGGCATGAAGAATAAGAGGGGTGGCACAGTGGAAAGGCCAATGGACTGAATAAAGGGGACAAACAGGGACAGAACCCATTGGGACGGGCGGCAGAAGGGAGGGTGTGTGGGTGTGGCTCTGTTCACAGAGGAGAACACAGGAGTACAGTCCCATGGGTGTGGCTCTGTCCACAGAGGAGGACACAGGAGTACGGTCCCATGGATGTGGCTCTGTCCACAGAGGAGAGCACAGGAGTACAGTCCCATGGGTGCTTTTTGCCTCTGAAGTTGAAAGCAGGATCTGTGGTGGGTCAGAAGACAGAGGGGAAGAGGCTGGAGAAACCTTTAATAGCTGCTGGGTCACATGGGTGGTGGGTGACCTGAGACTGGCCCAGGGCTGCCGAGCATCAGGAGGGACAGAGCAAAGTGGAAAGCAATAAGCAGTGTTGCTCCATGGTCTGTGCCCCAGGTTCCTGCCCTGAGTTCCTGCCTGGGCTCTGATTTGAGCTATAGGCCCGCTAAACCCTTTCTTCCCCAAGTTGGCTTTGGTCAATGTTTTCATCACAGCAATAGAAAGTAACTAGAACTACATATCAAAACAAAATTGTTAAATTATCTTGCAGAGCTACTGTAACAAAGTGTCACAGATTGGATGCATTAATCAACAGTGATAGATTGGTTTTCTGTTCCAGAGCTTAAGAGGTCAGCAGGGTTGCTCTCTTCTGAGGCCACTTTCTTTGGCTCTTCAATGACTGGTTTCACTTTATGTATTTTTTTCCCTCTATGGCTATCTGTATCTTGATCTCTGCTATTAAGGGTTAGAGTTCACCCCAAAGAAATCCTTCAGCCTTAAGTACCCATTTAAAGATACTATCTGCAGAAACAGTGACAATGTTCTGAAGTAGTAAGGGTGTGTTGTGCTTCAACATATGAATGTGTGTGTGTGTGTGTGTGTGTGTGTGTGTGTTATTTGGTCCATAACAACTGATAAGCATTCAAGATGGCAACTGCCAAGTATTAAACCTCAAGCATGGGGCGTCTATGCCTGGGGACCTGCGAGAGTACAGCAATGAATCAAGACTGGGCTGGGAGGTCAATGGTGTAGGTGTAGAAGGATCTGACATCTTCTGCCTAGACCTCTGAGGGTCAGCTCAGAGCAGATTGCATCTTTACCCTGGACAGAGTTGAAACAGAAGCTAAGCAAGTGTCCCTGGGTGGGGTCAGGCTTTGTTAAGACCATGGGAAAGGGCAAAGAGTCTCTCTCTGTACAGGCTGATGATAACGTGTGTCTTTGCAAGTAAGTGAACATACCACTAGACAGCATGGAAATACCCAAAAGGGAGGTCAGTAAGAAGTGATAAAGCTGGAGGGAATAAAGTTTATGCAGAATGGTGACAGGAGATCAAACATATAACCAGAGAACTTTATTTCTTATTAGTTTTAATTATATTGCTGTTAAATTCCTGGAATTTAGACATTAAGATTTTAACTGAATTTTAATGAAATGTTTACATACTTGATCCAACTGTAACGTAACTGCATTTCACACGTAAACATGGTGTTATGCACTGCCAGGGGAGGGACATCCTATGCTAATTCTCCTCCGTTCTCTTTCATCCTTCATTCTGATCGGTGCAACATGCAGTGGGCAGACTGTGAGAAGCGCCTTCTGTGGCTTTAGTGCACAGCCTACTCTCCCACACTGAAGCGAAGGCATGATGGTTATCATATCGCCGCAGTGCTGAATCAAATTAAGCCTAATTCTTTGACTACTTGCGTGGGGGTCATTTTCTTCACTACTTATAATAATCGCTCTAAGAGAACAAGAAAAAAGTGTTGTCTGCATTTGTATGGACAGGAATGCCACGAATTAATAAATGTAAAAACCTACAGCTGTGGAATATCACTACAGGAAATTAATAATATGTTGAGTCAAGAGATAAAAGCAGCTTTCTTATGCAGAAAGCTACATAATGAAAACACTGATAGACATTTGCATATGGTTTTCAATGCCTCATCAAATCCCTTAAAATAAGACTATAAAAGTTAATTTTTCACTTTCTAATAATGGCAATCATTTTAAATAGAAGTAATGCATGTCTATTATATAAAATTTAGAAAACATAGATAAGCAAATATAATGAAGTTATCACTAAATGCTCAGCTCCCACTTTCTTTTACATATTTTTCTTTTCTTTATTTTTTTTCTAGTACCATATAATTTCTTTTTGCAAAAAGGAGGATCTGACTTTACTGTAGTAAAGTAGTCTCCCTTTTGGTATTTAACAATGTGGGATAAACTATCATCTATTATGTATCAATGGCTACATTCAGTTCTATTCAATAGCTTTCCCATTGCTACAAATTTAAGTTCTTTTCAACTATTTACTATTTTTGAAATTCAGCAATGAATATCCTTCAAGCTATAAATTATTATACCTCCATAATTATTTCCATGGAATAAATCACAGAAACATCAGTATATGAAGGTATATGCATGCTTTTAACCCTTTTGAAATAAAAATGAACTTTTCTTTTTTTTTTTGGTCTTTTCGAGACAGGGTCTCCCTGTAGCCCCAGCTGTCCTCGAACTCACTCTGTAGAGCAGGCTGGCCTTGAACTCACAAAGATCCGCCTGCCTCTGCCTCCCAAGTGCTAGGATTAAAAGCACACACCACCACGCCTGGCTAAAAATGAACTTTTCAATAAGTAGAAGGGGCTAAAAAGTAGTCTGCTTGATTAGTACATATTTCCAACTAGAAAAATATAATGGAACTAAGACGAAGTTGGGAAATATTGACCAGCGGGGTTGAGGAGTAGTGGCTGCAAAAGCACAAGGACTCAAATTTGATCTCCGGAATCCACACAAGAGTTGAGCATGGCTGTACACAGCTGTATCCCTAGCATTGGAGCATCTTGAGATGGATAGTGAGGGTTCACTGTCCAACCATCTAGCCAGAAGAGTGATCTCCAGGTTCGATGAGAGACAATACCTTAAAACATAAGATGAAGAAGCAAAGAAGACATCTGATATCGACCTCTGGCCTTCAAACAGTCCTACATGTGTGGGTGAATGCACCTGCACACAGATATGTACATGTACACATATGTACACACAGAGAAGAAGAAAAAGCAGGAGGAAGAAGAGGAAAAGGAAGAGGAAGAGGAGTAGGAGAAGTTGGTTAGTTACTGAGCTCATTTCAGGTTTTTGTCATTTGAATAATTAAATAGAAATACATTTGTCTTTGGAGTTGAATTGGTTAAATCCATACATAATGCCTGTGGACAGGAGCTGGGAATAGGGTGTCCAGGAATGTATCCGTGGGAGCAATGGGAACTTAAATGTAAATATAATGTAGTCACCAAAAGCGCAATGAAATTTCCTTGGGTTCTTTTTGAGCAGTGGGATGTTGGCTGACAACTTTACAGGAAATGGAGTGTGAACAGTGAGGCTGAGGATGGTCCCCTAATGTCCTGTCCAGGCAGTCTTGAGTAGGCAACCTCGAACATCCCACTCTCCTTGGAGAAATTATTTCTTGCTTCCTTGAGGAATACTAAGATCAAGCCAAGTCTTTGTTGGCTTCTGTACTGTTCAACTCTGCCAAATCCTACTTAGAATTGACTTTCCCCTTTCCTCCATCATTATGCCAGGAGTGGAATGTTTATTTGGATGCCTTGTGTTCCTAGCACCAGGGGATGCAAAGGCATGCAGAACAATACTACCCAAAGCAACTCATGATTCAGTGCCAGAACAAGTGATTCTGGCATATGTGGTAACATGGTAGCCATGGCAATGGGGCTAGAGGTGATTTGTGGGCTTCTCAGCATCAAAACTGATGCAGTTACCCCTATGGCCAGTGCCTAAACTTCCCACAACACAAATCTGTACTGAGCTCCTCACCTGGCACTACTCTTCAGGGAACCCTCCAACTGGCCATTGCAGACAGATTGCAGTATTTCTATGGAGATAAAAATGATTTGTTCTCACCAGAATCAAGCCTTACCCTGGATATGGATTTACCTTCCCTGACCACAATTTCCCTGCCAGGATAGTGGGTGGTGGGTTTATAGTATCTCTTGAAATACAGCTCTGGCAGAGAACTCGTATTTCAATAAATTGAAGCAAGTGGACACTCACCCAAGGAATTCCATGGTCTTGTTGCCGAAGGTATTTTATCACCCACAGAAGCTGTGCATTCTTGAAATGGCCTGCAGGGAGCTCAGTTATGCTAGTTATGCTACCGGCTACAGGACAACACTGCAGTTGGATGAATTAAGCTATAAATTAAAGAACATTCACAGAATTTTCTATCTCATAGCCAAAATACACAAGTCTGACAAAGAGTCTCATTTGAATGGTGTTTCTCTTACTTTTAAACACACATACATGGTGTTTTGTTTTTCCTTCTCCCTCGACTCTTCAACTCTGACTTCTGCTCATTATAGTTCTCAAGTGAGAAATGACGGCACATAAAGCAATGCTTTCAGAAACCTGATGTGGAGACTGTCACTGTAGATTTTTTTCATGCCACTGAGCTAAGTAGAAAGGTCATTATATGGGTCTGGGGGTTGAACACAGTTATCAAGTGGGAGTCAGATTTACATACACAATGAAGTCAGGGAAGTTGAGTTTGCAATCTCTAGGGAACTCTGGAACTAATAGTTCCATATCCAGTCATGCAAGTTAATGCCAAATTGTGACATCCCAATAAAGGCAGGACCACGAAGAGCTCAGATGTTCCAGAAGGAAGGCTCACTCCATCAGGGCAAGAAGTTGAAACAATAGTGAAAGTTGATCATGTGTGATATCACAATGACAGCTGGAAGCATTAGGTCCAGCTGTTCCTGTGAAAGAGTTCCTGGACAACATTAGCTTTGCAAGATTTGTTTTATTTTTTTAACTTTTTGTCTGTAGGTTGGTATGTGTTCTAGTTTGCCTTCAATTGCTATGACAAAACACTCTGATCAATACCAACTTGGGGAGATGAAGGGTTTACTTGTCTTATAACTCCTGGGTCACAGTCCATCACTTAGGGAGCCCAAGGTAGGAACACAGTGCAGGAACCTGGAAGCAGGAGCTGAAGCACAGGCCTTGGAGGAACAAGCCAGTGCTGACCAGCTTGCTCCCTTGACCCATACTCACCTGCTTTCTTATATGATACAGAACAATATGCCAGGGGTGACACCACCCACAGTGGGCTACACCTGCCCGAATCACTCAACAATCAAGAAAATACCCCATAGACACGACTGACTACAGGCCAGTCCAATGGAGGCAATTCCCCAACTGAGGCTCCCTCAACCCAGGTGTGTCAAGCTGACACTAAAGCTATCCAGCACAATTGACCCCTTGTCAACTTGACACACAAAACACATCACTATTAAACCACAATATATTTCTTGCCCCCCAAATGGGATGTTAACATTAATATCACAACATAAGACAGTATGACCTTAAAAGTCTCAAACACTTAAAAAAGTTCAAAGTTTTTTTTTTCAAAGTCTCTCAACTATGGAATCCTGCAAAATTAAAAACAAGCTAAGTTCTGTCTTATTTCAAAGGGAAGACTAGGGCACACTTAGGCAAAATCTTAGTGTGGCAAAACTGGACAACAATCTTCTGGACATCTGGAGTTCACTCACAATCTTCTAGGATTCAAAAAGTTTTGGCAGCTCCACTTCTCTGGTTCTGCCGTCCACAGCTCACACAAGCTCCGCTCCATTCCACACCTGCTACTGCTCTTAGTGGTCATTGCATGGTCCTGGCATCTCCAAAGAGCTGGGGACTCCACTGAAACTGAGGCTGCACCTTCACCTGTGGCTCTTCTGGCCTCTCACAATGCCAAGCCTCAGCTGCTCTCTGTGACCCCTTCACACTTGCAACACCAGAACCATATAGGAGACTCTTACACATTACCAAGTCCTGCTTCCAGCTTGAGATGGAGGATTGGGCCCCCTCTGGACCCCAGCTTCTGTGTGCTGACCCTGAGGAAATTCTTCCCAGAAGATTTCACCACAGTGATGCTGGTCTCATTACTTGCAGCTGATTTTTCAGCCCCAAGTAACCAGCATCAATTGACCCAGTAAAGCAAAGATTTCACTTCAAGTTCTGGTCTCTTCCTAATCACAGCTGATTCTTCAGTCCCAGCTTACCAGAACCCATAGATTTTTAGGTCAAAATATCATACAAAAATCCATGATGGTCTCTACTTCTTTTTGAAGCTTCACAACCTAGTCCTCCATCATCTACAGCTCTTTCAGAATAACTGTTCCAAGCTCCACAGCAGCAAACTGTAGGCTAACTTTTCTAGCCCAAAGTTCCAAATGTCTCCACAGACCTCCCCAAAAGTCAGGTCTGTCACATAAATACCCCACTCCTGGTACCAATTTCCATTCTACTTTGCCTCCAACACTCTGACCAATACCAACCTGGAGAAGAAAGGGTTTACTTATCTTACATCCCCTGGGTCACAGTCCATCATTTAGGGAAACCAAGATAGGAACTCTAGACAGGAATCTGGAAGCAGGGGCTGAAGCACAGGCCATGGAGGAATGCTGCTGACTGGCTTGCTTCCCTGGCTCATGCTCAGCCTGCCTTCTTATACAGTACAGACAAACTGCACACAGTGGGCTGGGCCCTCCCACATCACTCAACAATCAAGAAAATACCCCACAGACATGACCACAGGCCAGTCCAATGGAGACAATTCCTTAACTGAGGCTCCCTTAACCCAGATGTGTCAAGTTGACACTAAAGCTATCCAGCACAGTATGCATATGTGAATGAAAGTGCCCTCAGAGGCCAGAGAAGGGCATTGGATCCCCAGAAGCTAGAGTTGTGAACTACCTACTGTGACTCCGGTCTTCTAGAAGAGCAGTATATGCTCTGACAACTCCATCCCCATCCCCAACACTAGCATTTGAATGGATACACTGAGAAAAGGAGATTGCTCTCACCACTACAGCTATGTTTCATCTAATAGAGGGCCTAGATAGAACAGAAGTAGGGAGAGGAGGGCTGAGTTTGCTCTCTCTCTCTCTCTCTCTCTCTCTCTCTCTCTCTCTCTCTGAGCTGTGCAACTCTCTCTCCTGCCTCAGACAGCAAGACTTCTGATTCAGACTCTGGGACCAGTTTCCAGTCCCTTCTCAGGCCTCAGACTGAACTATACCACTGGCTTTGCTGCTTCTTAATTTGCAGATGGCAAAAGATGGGTGTTCTTAGCATTTATAATAATCTTAGAAGCTGACTCATGAAGTCTCCTCTGATTTATCTACAGATAGCCTGTCAGCTCTGCTTCTCTGAGAACTCTGACTAACATGATGATATACCAGCTGAGGGAATGCGGAAGCTGGAAGGAGAAACTGCAGCCTGTGACAACAAATAGCAGCCAGGCAAGCATATTTCCTTTTGGTTCCCCTGGTATTTATTTGTATAAATTAACCAGCTATTTATTTTTCTCTCTCTTCCCCCTAAGAAATGCCTACAAAATGTAGGTAATAACTTTTATTCTTAGGGAATTCAGGTATCATGAAACTAAAATGGAAGGAAATTTAAGGTCATCTAGGGATAGAAATTACACCTGATGAGAATTCGTATCATCATTTTTTTTCTTTTTATGTGTGTGTATGTTTGTGTTCTTGTGTATGTTTTCATGTGTATGGGTGTGTGTGCATGAATGCACATGTGTGTGGAGGCCAGACATTAGCATGGACGTTCTCCATTTTAAGTTACTAAGACACGGTCTTGGAGCTGGAGAGATGGCCTAGCGGTTAAGAGCACCAACTGCTCTTGCAGAGGACCAGGGTTCGATCCCCAGCACCCACATGGCGGCTGAGAACAGTCTGTAACTCCAATTCCAGGAGACTCCAGTTCCAGGGGAATCTGACGCCCTCTTCCGACCTCTGCGGCATTGCACAACATGGGTGCATAAACCTACATGCAGACAGTACATTCATGCACATAAAATAAATAAATAAAATTAAAAAAAAAAAGACACGGTCTTTTGACACATTCAGAGCTTCCTGACTTGATATGCTAGTGTAACTAGTCCTAGTCCGCTTGCCCAGGAGATTCCTGTCTCTACCACCAAGTGTATTATAGGCAGGCCTCTGAACCAGCCTGGCTTTTCACTTTTATGTAGGTGTTGGGGATCCAAACTCCAGTCCTCACACTTGTTTGAATAGGCAAACACATTATCCACTGAACCATCTTTCCAGTCCTGTGTCACTTTTTTTTTCAAAAAAGATGTATTGTTTTATAGTCCTTGTTTTTCATTCATTCCTTGAGAATTTCAAACAATGTACTTTGATCATATTCTCACCCTCCAAAGCTCCTCCCAGATCCACTCCCTCTTCCTTACCCATCCAATTTGGTGTCTTTTTTTTTCCTTTTTGGACCCATCAAGTCAAAGCTCTGGTGCCCTCTTCCAAGTGGGGCTCTCCACTGGACCATGTCAGACCTATCAGGGGCCATATCTTAAAGAAAGCTGATTTTTCTTTCTCCCTCTCCCACCAGTAATAAATTGTCAATAGCTACTCAACCAAAGAGACATTTTGCTTACCTCCTCAGTCTACACTGGAGTTTTGTCTGCCTTGAGTTTATGTAGGTCTTGTGCATGTTGTCACTACTGTGTGAGACCAGATACGAAACAGCCCTATCGTATCCAGAAAATAGTGTTTCACTGCAGTCATCTACTACCCCTGGCTCTTACGATCTTTTTGCCCCCTCTTCCACACTTATCCCTGAGCTGTGGGAGGAGGGGATGTGATACAGATAACCCATTTAGACCCAAGAATGCCATTTTTTTTTTTTTTGAGACCAGGTCTATCTGTAGCCCTAGCTGGCCTGGAACTATCTAGACCAGGCTGACCTCAAACTCACAGAATCTATCCTAAAGGCGTGCACTACCATGCCCATGTCCATATTATTCATATTCTTACTCTTATTCTCTGAATCTTGACCAGTTGTGGGTCTCTGTGTTAATCACCATCTACTGCAAAAAGAAGCTTCTCTGATGAGGGTTAAGGGATGCACTAATTTGTGGGTATAATGATTAACCATTAGGAGACTATTTAATGGAATAATGGGATAATGGTCCATTCAGTGGAATAATGGTATTAGGCTGCCCCTTCCCTCAGGGCCTATGATCTGTCTAGCCACAGATTTTGGGCCCTGATAATGGTGTCAGATATTGGTTTTATTTTGTAGATTAGGTTAGGCCTTAAATCCAATTAGAAAGTAGTTATTTACCTCTATGACATTCATTATCTTTTAATTTTATGTGTGTGTGTGTGTGTGTGTGTGTGTGTGTGTGTGTTTGTATGCCAGAGTATATGTATGTGCACCATGTGTATGCAGGTGCCTGAAGAGACTGAAAGACAATGTCAAATCCCCTGGACCTGAAATTACGGGTGGTTGTAAGCCACCCAACATGGGTGCTGGGAGCTGAAATTGTGTCTTCTCCAAGAGCAGTAGGCACTCTTAACTGCTGAGCCATTTCTTTAGCTTTAAAACAGTAGATTTCTGTTCCTTATTCAAGATATGTTTGCATAGCACTATTATTGGCCCTAAAAATGTAAGTAGATTGTAGAAGGGTAAGCATGATTGATGAATAAATAGACAAAGGACAGGGTATGTCTGTCGGCTCTGGGCTCCATTCTTTCCTCTTCCTGTTTTCTTTTGTAATTTAGGAAAAAATTCTACTTGCTCCATGTTCTTGCCAGCCAACTTCTCTTTAAGAAACATGGAAGAAATGGAGATGCTTTTCCTTCTCTACTTTTAATTGAGCCCTGGCATTTACTATAGCAGGATAGGGGGTAGATGGATTCTTGCTTCCTCCTCAAAGGAAAGTCCGAAAGCATCCATAGCAAGCTTCGGTGGCAAAGCATCCCAACTTTTATTTCTATCCTTTCCTTTCATGCCTAAGAGTGGGAAAGGCTTTCTGGAATCTAATAGTCTCTAGGCAACTTCATATGTTCATTCTTTTTTCTCTTTGCACTGATAGTCATTTCAACCCGTTAGTAACTAGTTCCTTATATTAATTCCTTGTCTGAAATACTTCGGAGGTGTACTACTTCCCTGAAAGAACAATAGCTAATATAGAAAAATGCAAAGCTCAACTTGGTCAAGGAAAAATTTAAAGTAGGAGAGAAAGGCGAAGGACTGTGGTTGCAAGGCCAGGAAAACAAAGAGGTCAGAGGATAGGATGTCTTGTCAAGATCAAAGGCAGCATATCATAATTCTTGATGTGGAGCCGTTGCAGGTGTCATGGTCTTGAGTGTGGCCTTGATAAAGTGGATGCAGTAAAAGGAAAAGGTAGTTTCACAGTCCTTGATGAGACCTTTGGACTGTGATGCAATGATTTTACTTAGTTCCTGACTTTGACACCAGGAGCGATTGACAGTGTAGGATGTGAGAGTGGCAGAAGGAGGACGAGAGGCAGCAGAAGAGGTCTGCTGAGAACAGTGGTTATTTCATTAGGGAAATACATTTAAGTAGCTGGGATAGATTATGAGAAAGCACATAAACTATGTTGCTGCCTGCAAACTGCTGTACAAACATGGTGAAAATGTCGGTGATGGCCCTGCCTCCTGTCTCAAGCAACAGCTTCCGAGCTGCAAGCGGGGAGTTGATGTAAACAGGCATGCTAGCTTTACAAGCATGCTAGAATCCTTTTTAGTTGAGTTTTTGTGAACATCATACTATATATTTTAATCAAATTTAGGTCCCCTCCCCTATGTGCGCCTCCCTTCCTACCTCCTCTCCCAATTTCATGTACATTTATAGTCAGTTTTTGTCCCCAAACGCCCTTTGGTGTGGGTCCATCCACTGAAGCCTGGTCAACCTAGCAAGACTCTTACCCTTAAAGGAGACTGACTCACCACCTCTCAGAAGTCATTGATTGACATTTCCTCAGGTAAAGTTGGGGTTTCTTATCCACTCCCCCATGTCTATGCTTGGAGTTTGTGTGGCTTGAGCGTATGTGAGACTTGTGCATTATGTCACCATTGCTGTGAGGTACACGGTGTGGAAATATGATCAAAATACTTCCTAAGTAAATCCAGCTAAAAGATAAATGGGTTTTAAAGAGAATAACACAGCCACAGATGATCCTGTTTCAAGAACAAATCAGCACTAGCACTGGTGCTACTCTGTATTTCTGAAAGGGAAATGCCACCCCCTTTTCTGTTTGTTTTCTGTTTTGTTTAAATACCAGATTCCACTCTGTAATCCTGCCTGGCCTGGAACTCAGCATGTAGACCAGGCTGACCTTGAACTCACAGAGATCTGTCTGCCTCTGAGTACTGGGAATAAAGGTAGGCACTACCATGCCTGACTCTCCACTATTTTGTTAAAGACCTATTGAGTCAAATTTATATTCCCAAATGTCTTTTGGTGTGGCCTTTATAAAACAGACTCTTCCTCTCCCAGTAGTTATCAGTTGTCATGAGTTCCTCAGCTAAGTTTGGAGCTTCTTGCCCACTTCCTCACCTCTATGCTGGGGTTTTGTCTAGCTTAAACTTAGGTCTAGTGCATGCTGCTACACAGCTATGCATTCATATGGGTAACTGCCCTGCTCTCAGGAAACACTATTTCTTTGTAGTCACCATCATCTCTGGTTCATATGGTCTTTCTGTTCCCCTTCTAGGGGAACCCTGAGGCTTGGCAAGGATTGGTTTAGGTGGTCCATTCAGGGCTAAGCAGTCTGCAGTTTCTTATTCTCTTCGTGTAGACTAGTAACGAAACTCTGTGTTAATAATCAGCTCCTACAAGAAGAAAATTCTCTGGAGAGAGTTGAGAAAGGCATTAATCTGTAATAATAAGCCATTAACGGCTGGTTTAATTCTATCTCTAGCTGAATAATGGTAGTACTGTAGGGCCTATGACCTGTCCAGCCACATATCCCTAGGCCTGATAATCAGTGCCAGGTATGGGCTCTATCTTGTGAAGCAGGTCTTATATCCAGTCACAAAATGTTTGGTTATTCCCATAACATTTATGCCACTATTGTACCAGTCGACAAGGCATATCTTTCCAGAACAGTTATTATTGTTCACAAGGCTCATCAGTGGGCAAGCCTAGTGATTAAGTTTTCTCTTTTCATAGCATGCATCGCTCCTTCCAGCACTATGAAAGCTAGACAGTAGAGATGAAGACTCGAGGACAGTACCAGCTTGATTTTTCCTTGTTCTATGATTTGAGCATGTAGTGTCTTCAGCAGTAGGGTCTTAACATCAGATTTTGGCAGGGGTAATAGCCAGAATTTTTTGAGGGTATATGGGACCCCTGGTCAACCTCTTCAAAAGAGAGTCCATTCCTGGCTTTGGGCTTTATTTGCTAGCCTGTGGTGTCTAGTAGGGGCACTGTCCTCCATTATAGCATTCTAGGATAACTCCATTTGACTTTTATACATATATACTTTAAGAAGCTTCTCTAGTGGTTGGTTTCCATATGAACTTTTCAGAAGGTCTTTGGTGTTAGTTATCCCTCCTCATACTCCTCCTGCCTTGCCTTCCCATTCCTCAACCCACTTAACTCTTTCTACTCTATAATTTCCCTTTCCCGCTTTATATTACTTCATTCTATTTCCCCTCCCATGAAACATCTCTCCTATGGCCCCTTAGTACTTTCCTGACCTCTCTAGATTTTCTAGTTGAAAAACATAGAGTCAGAGAGAATATGGAACATTGGTCTTTTGGAGTCTGGGCTACCTCATTCAGAATGACTGTTTCCAGTTCCATACATTTACCTATGAATTTCATAATTTCATTTTTCTTAGCAGCTGAATGACATTCTATTGTATAAATGTACCATACTTTCCTTATCATTCATCAGTTGATGGACATCTAGGTTATTCTAGGTTATTTCCATTTTCTGGCTATGGTGAACAGACTAGCATGAACATGGTTAGGTGTAGTAGTATAGTAGTGTATAGAATGCTTTGTGTGTATAGCCAAGAGTAGTACAGCTGGATCAGAACTGGCCTGCTTTACCCCAGATTATTCTTTGCTATTTCCCTTTATAATTAACATAGAACTGCAGCTCATAAGCATTGTTACACAGACTCCATCATACCTTCTACACACAAGCATAGAAATCCCTCACACTTTTTCTACACTGCTGCAAGTTTTATTTCCAACTAATAATTATAGCCCAAACTATTAAATTTGACAAGTTAAAATAGTTATGTAGGATAAAAAAGGATAATGAGGCACAAGTCTGGGGAATTGATATATTATGTGGAAATGTATCTCCCCAAAGATCTCATTTAAGTACAGGATGACTCACTCCTTGAAGGATGGGATTTATAAGCACAACTGTAAATGATAACATTTAAAAGGTTCTACATTACAGCAATGGAGGTGAAACTGACCTGGAAGCCTTCTCCCTGAAGACTAACCTTCACAGTTCTAGAAGATACTGTGCAAGCTGCAAAGGGAGACTCAATGATCCAACCCAGCCCTAAAGCCCAATAACCATAATGACTTGCACAGCAAAATGCCTCTGTTGGTGCAGTAGTGACTCTGTGTGTCCGGGGAGGGGAAGGTAATCAATAGCTATCTAATTGGACTTAAAGTCCTCTCAAGGGAAGAAACTCATAGGTGGCACTGTAATTATAGCCAAATATACATGGCTGGAGAGGTCATATATCCTAAAGAAAACCCTATTTGTGTCATATCCCTAGGCAAATGACATTTCTTACCATATGCTAAATATGCATCCTTCCATTTACAGACAAGTATATGGTATACCACTAATCATAGATGCTTCTTTTACAACAGATGGAGGCTTCGCAGAGTTCCACAACTGGTCACACACAGAGAATATATGTCTGAGAGGTGCCCAGCCCTAAGCGACATGTGTCTACAACAGAATCTCTACACCTAAGGCTCCTGGAACTTAGTGGAACAGGGGGTAGGGAGAACACTAGTTCACCCCTGAATTCTAGCCAGGGAAGCTTCCTGGTCAACAGAGTGTGATGCACACAGAAGGCCACACCTGGCTCACTCTTAGAGAACAGGAAACTCCAGAGCACGTGTCCCTGCACAGGGCTCTTATACTAATCCTTATCTACCCACGCTCAGGAACCATGGTGGAAAAATTGTAACAGCCAGAGTTGGTCCAAGAACATTGGGAAACACAGGCTTTCCAGCCACTGGAAGCTTGTTCGTGGGAACTTGTGGCGACTGTGGCATTGTGCCCAAGACTCATGCTGACTCAGTCAGACAGGGGCCCAGAGGGCCCCAAGGGAAGTGGCCGGTGGGCTGGCCCTAGCCTGGGAACTGTTGGCAATTGATTACTGCTGGGTGAGGGAGAGTAGATCTTTCTTAAGATCTCTAGATAGGCTGGCTAGACTCTAGCAGATGAACTTGTACCAAAGGACAACTGGGTACAAATGTTTGACCGGGTAAGGCTTAATATGTATGGCAGAATGAATGAGGGGAGGTGGTCTACATTGGAGGTGTTATATGAAATGTACAAAAGCTCAATAAAATATTTTTAAAAGAATTTCTACAAAAATTAACAACTGCTTACACACAAAGAAATCTGAGTGATGTCCTGTGATCAGCTGTCCACTCTCCTACATGTCAAAGCTGGGCTTTGCCTCTTGGACTGCTTTCACACATCCTTTCTAAACCAACTCAGAGGGTAGCTGATGAATCAATGCAGCAGCTTCACTGCTGGGGAGGAAGATGAAAATGAGAAAGGCCAAGAGAATCAAAGCATTGTGACTACTTACTCATCAGTACCAAGGGCTCAGCAAAGAGCCAACCAAGCAAATGTAAGAATGTAAATACCATGGGGCTGGAGAGATGGCCTAGCAGTTAAGAGCGCCAACTGCTCTTACAGAGGACCCGGGTTCGATCCCCAGCACCCACATGGCGGCTGAGAACCGTCTGAAACTCCAATTCCAGGAGAACTCCAGTTCCAGGGGAATCTGAGACCCTCTTCTGACCTCCGCGGCATTGCGTGACACGGGTGCACAAACTTGCATGCAGACAGTACATTCATACACATACAGAAAGAAATAAAATTAATAATAAAAAAAAAGAATGTAAATACCAACTTTTTCCAAAATAAAAGTAGGGTTTTGTTTTTGGTTTTTTTGGTCTTTATAAGACAGGGTCTCCCCTTAGTCCTAGCTGGACTAGAACTCACTCTGTAGAGTAGGTTAGCCTTGAACTCACAGAGATCCACCTGCCTCTGCATCCCGAGTGCTGGGATTAAAGGCATGCACCACCAGGCCCGGCTGTATAAAAGTAGTTTTATTCTTTTCTGATAATAAAAATGATGCGTGCTTATTCTAAAATGTTTATAAAATGTCTAAAGAAAGTAAAGATTGGGGAAATACTATAATCTAGAAAACATTAACATTTTCAGAGAGTTCTCTACACAATATACCTATCTCTTAAAAATATCCAGTGTTGTGGGGCTGGAGAGATGGCCTAGCGGTTAAGAGCGCCGACCGCTCTTACAGAGGACCCGGGTTCGATCCCCAGCACCCACATGGTGGCCGAGAGTCGTCTGAAACTCCAATTCCAGGAGAACTCCAGTTCCAGGGGAATCTGAGACACTCTTCTGACCTCCGCAGCATTGCACGACACGGGAGCACAAACCTGCATGCAGACAGTACATTGATACACATACAGAAATTAAAAAAAAAAAAATCCAGTGTTGTAAGTGAGCTCACATTAAACACGTACTCATTTGGGCTGGAGAGATGGCCAAGAAAACAGTGTTAAATTCGGGCTGGAGGAGAGATATGAGTCAGTTAAGTATCACAGGGCTCCCAACCCATAAACCATCTCTGTAGTTCTGGAGAACATGAGAGAGCACCAATAAATTCACTGATTCTCTCCTTTAGGAAAGAAATGTCTAAAATAATGGTTCAGCTTTTAAAATTCAGTTTCCGGGGCTGGAGGGATGGCCTAGCTGTTAAGAGCGCCGACTGGTCTTGCAGAGGACTCGGGTTTGATCCCCAGCACCCACATGGCAGCTAAGAACCGTCCATAACTCCAATTCCAGGAGAACTCCAGTTCCAGGGGAATCCTACGTCCTCTTCTGACCTCCGCGGCTTTGCACGACACAGGTGCACAAACCTGCATGCAGACAGTACATTCATACACATAAAATAAATAAAAATAAATAAAAAAATTTAAACATGCACTCATGGAATCTGTTTTCCACTCAATAATATTCCATGTGGAAGGTGACGCCTAGCACTGGAGGTTATCTTTTGATATGTGCATGCCTGAACTTAAATGAATATGCATACACATGCACACATACATATATACATACACATGCATCATATACAGGTATTTTCTTCCTTCCCCCTCCCCAGGCCTGTGCCTGTTGCCAGTCCTCTTCCCGGCTCTCTGCAAGTCCACAGGTATTTTCTCTCTGCCTGCAGTTTCAACCTGTTCCAAAAGCCTGTAGTTGCCTGTGAGTTCCTTCCCTGCCTCCCCGGGGCCCTAGACTAGGTAAATGGAGGGGAAGGAATGGAATGTAGCACAGGACTTACAATCAGGATGCTGCCCACTGAACCCTGTCTGCTGCCCTTTCTGTGCTGATAAAATGAAAAGAAGAACAGAAAGGTTTCAGTCCGGCTGCACTGCTCCAGTCTGGGACTCATTTCTCTTCTTAGAAAGTGTTCCTGGATGTGAGGACAGGTGATGAACTTTCTCTGACCCTCTTCCTTGAACCCCTTCCTCCACCCTTCTGTGGGCACCGGTTGGCATTTATCTGTAGATGACTGTTCCTAAGGAAATGCTGTTCTACCCTCCCTTGTTACTAAAAGGGGAAATAAGGGAGCCTACTCATGTTTTATTAGCTCAAGATATCTATTGATTCTTCCCCTCCATCCTCCTCAGAAGCTCAAGGAACGTGAAACTAGTAAGACTGGCATATTGGGACTGTGTATAGAGAAATGGAATATGAAAGTCCTCGTTTCCTAAAGTTAAAATGCCTGATTGTACAGAATATGAAAGGAGACAGGAAAAATTCAACTCAGGGATATATAGTAAATTATAAAAGGCAAAAGAAAATGTAAACTTTATTTGCTTTGGTTTAATTTTGGTTGAATTTTTTCATAAGAGAAAAAAGAATAATGATTCTTTATTACAAAATGTTTCCGTTTAAAATGGGATTATATTCTAGCCTGGCGTGGTGGCGCATGCCTTTACTCCTAGCACTTGGGAGGCAGAGGTAGGTGGATCTTTGTGATCTCAAGGTCCAGCCTGTGTCTACCGAAGTGACGTTCCAGGACAGCTGGGGCTACGCGAGAACCCTCGTCCGAAAGACCAACAAAAAAAATAAAAAAAAAGAAAAAAAAAGGGCTATATTCTTTAAAAAGAACGGCGGAAGAAGACTCACTGCCCCCATGTCATCCCAGGTTATAATAGTCGACTAATTCAATAAAACTAGTGTCCTTCCATTCATAATTTATCTAGCCAGTTAAATATAAAATTTTAAAAAGGTGGAAATAAATGTCCTTACTAGAAGCTGAGGCCTGGCACACTGCTTTTCCTGTCTCCCTGTACTCCCCTCCCCGTCTGATATTGGGCTGGATGCTTCCATCCGTTCTTTGTCAGAGACTTTCTCACCTTGTAGTCCTGCTGGCCTGGTCAGGACTGACTGGGTAGACAAGTAAAAAGCTGTGAAATGGGATGACACGGCAGACTCCAGCCCGCCCTTCGCTGTCCCATGCCTTCCATCCCTGCAGTTTTCCCAGTCCTCCTCCTAAAATGGATCTGTGGAATATTAAAATGAAGAAACGGGGCTGGAGAGATGGGCTAGCTGGTTAAGAGGCAGGACCCCGCCTCTTAAGAGGACCTGAGGTTCTGATCCCCAGCACCCACATGGCGGCCGAAGAAACCGTCCTGGAAACTCCAGCCCTTCCAGCCAGAGAAACTCCACGTTCCAGGGGAATCCGACGACCCTCATTCTGACCTCCACGACGCACTTGCACGGCACGGGTGCAGCAGACCTCATTGCAGCTAGTACATTCGTACACCATATCAGACAATAAATAAAACTTTAAAAATAAAAAAAAAATAAAATAAACCAAGAAAACAACCCTGAATAACTTACCGGATGCAGTCAGGCCACACGACATGGCCTTACAGAAAATGGGCCACGCAACAAAACCTCAAGGCCTGGCCGCCCAGTGACCCCCTCTACTCCGGGACGAACAAGCCTTCACCTTCCGGTAAAAGTGCCTCCACCACTGCCGGATAGACCAGAGTCTGCAAGTCAAAGAGCCTGCGGAGCACAAACTACCCTCGTCACCCACCAGGCCGCAAAGCACGAAACTACGAACAAATGCCACAGACGCCAGACTGACAAGCTTTAACGGTAACCACTCCAAGGCACTCAGAGAGAAACTTGGACCTACACACATAGCCGAAGTTCACAAAAAGTGACGATTGAACATGCATTACAGTCTATGACAACACACAGGTAACATCGACATATACGAGAAAAGACTATAGAGCAAATTAAGAGGACCAAGTGTAGGTGATTTATGGTTTAAAAATGAATCCTAGTATGAGGAGAAGAAATTAATTCAGTCAGGACACCTCCAGCCGAACTCCAGTAGTAGCGAGGCAGGCTTCCTTAATCTACACTGAGCCAGAGCTGCATGGCGGATCTTCCGTGTGAGTTCACACAGCTGTTACTAGAGTTCTGGAAGTGCCTACAGGGAGACCCTGTCTCGAAAGACCAAAAGAAAAAAAAAAAAAAAAAAATACAGCATATGTGGACAAAAAACAGCAGAACAAAGGCCCAAGGACCAATTTATTCCCTGACAAAATGTTGGTTTATTATGACTTAGCTGAGATGTTGAAATATTTTCTACCATAGAGATAATTTATAAACATAATTTATAACTTAATGCCTACTTCCTCTTTTCAAAGATATTTTAGATGTTAATATTTGTAATGAATATATCTTATTCAAGATGGGGAAATGAAACCGTTAAAGCAAGTGACTGATGATATCCTGGATATTTGAAAGACAAACTCTGGGTGCGAACTGGGTGTTGGTCTTGGCAAAAACTACATCTTAAGAAGAAAACTACATCTGAAGAGCTATTTGATTCATTGGATCATATTTTGTGTCAGATACTATTCTGTCCAACAGGGATACAAAATGGCAAGCAACTTTCAGTTTTGTGAAGAAGAAAGATAATTAAATAGGCAATCCCAGAATCATGTGACGTAATGACAGGAGAGGTTTGGGTAGGTTCTGCAGACTCCGTTGAAGATGCTATCAGGTACCAAGTAAATGGCCTTAAGAAATCCTTTGTCAATGGGAAGAATCGGGCTTGTCACGATTGCTACTAATCATCCCATACCCTGCTTTTGCACACTAACAGCAAATTGACAGAGGTATAAGCTACATAAGACAGAAAGAAAATGACTCTTAACCTTTTGGAAAAGCCAGCAGAGACACTGTACCATATGATTTACTCACTTAAATGTAATGAAGACAGTGATTCTTGCTGGTTTTGACTTTTGCTGTCTCACGCTCGTGGAAAAATGTCTCAGACAAATGAAGCCATTGATAGAATATGTATTCAAAGCACAGCAACCAGGCCTGGTAAATTCCCAGGCAAACTTTCTGGGATGACAGCAAGTTCAAGGCCTGCCTGGGCAACATACAGACCCTGCTTCAAAATGAAAAGTAAAAAGAGGGCTACGGTGGTACCTCAGTGGCCTCTGAATCTTCCTCTACCCCTCAGAGGAGCTTAGGCAAACTGACTTCTCTGAGTCCATTTCTTCCTATATGATGTAGGTGTCATACCTCCAAAGTAACTGGGAAGATTAAAGAACAAGGCTCCAGACTCTTAGTTCATTTTCAGCCCCAGAGTCAAGTGTTGTGCAGAGTGGTAGCCCCCAACTCTTGCGATGACCATCCTGGAGTTTCTCCTATGGTTTCTTCTGCTTCTCTTACTTTTCTGTCTTTCCAGAAAGTTTCTCCAGGGAGCTTTTTTACCCTCTCTGAAGTGCAAAGTAATCTATTCCTAATCCTTCCTTTCCAGAACTGTCATTAGTTCATGGTTCAAACAGCAGATACCACTGAGCAGTTAACTCCCTCCTTCCTTCCTTCCTTCCTTCCTTCCTTCCTTCCTTCCTTCCTTCCTTCCTTCCTTCCTTCCTTCCTCCCTCCCTCCCTCCCTCCCTTGGCAAACTATTGTACCAGTAGCATAGTGCAATGATTTTAGCAGTTGCTGAATAATTGCTACTCATGATAAACTTCACTTCTTATCCTTATTGGACCATGGGTCTTAAAAGTTGTCCTACCCAGGCTGGTATAAAATAACTCGTGAGTTTGTGTGTGCTGATGCGTGTATGTGGTGTATGTGTCCCTGCTGTGCATGTGTTCCCTGCTCATGCATGAAGAGAACAGATGAGGACATAGGAAGTCTTCCTCTTTTGATCTCCACCTTATTATCTTGAGACAGGTTTCTTGCTGGAACTGCAAGCCTGGCCATTTTTCTCTGTGTTGCAGGGTATTATAAAGTAACACAGAACTCCAAGGGGCACAGCCAGTTAGCTTTGACTGAGGATTTCCCAAGATGTACTTTAGGGATAAAGATGAATGGAATCACTCTGGAGTACATCTTTGCTGGCCAGCACTTTGGAGGCTCATACATGGCTTCTCCATGGGGCATAGTCTTCACATTATAAAAGCATGGTGGAGGGTTCCTCTAAGTACCCATAGCAGGGTACAGGACTTAGTTACTATCCAGCAGTATTCACTACTGTACCCACAAAAGGTAAATCCAGTCAGGAGGACTGAACCATTCAATACAAGATTTGGGAGCTTTTCAGCCACAGTGGTATCTACTTACCACATCATTATTCACACTACTGTCAGCTAATCTGACTTAAGATTTAAAATGTACAAAATAGTCACATTTTAGAAAGGTGATATAATAAAAAGAAAATTATTTTTATTTTTTAAATAATCTTTTTTCTTTTTCTTTTCCTTTTTTTTTTTTTTTTTTGAGAAGAGTCTCACTAATAGCCCCAGCTGCCTGGAGTTAGCTCACTTTATAGACAGGCTGGCCTTGAAACTCCACAGAAGATCCAACTTGTGCCTCTGCCTCCTAGTGCTGGATTAAAGGTGTGCACCACGCACACGCCCGGCTTAAAGGCGGTTCTTAGCTTGCCAGTGGGTGCTGGGACATTGAAACCCAGGGTCCTCTTGCAGGGCAGCCAGTTAACCACTGGAGACATCTCTCCAGCCCCAAGAAAATTATTTTTAAATGATACTTTTTCCCAGAATACATGGAAGAGGGGCACACAGGCCCCACCGTTAGCTAAGAAACTATTGTCAATTAATGGTAACTGGGGCACAGGGAGTAATTTTTCTTCAGGATTACAGTTATTGGTAAGTTGCCCATTATCCAGACCCCATCTCTATGTACATGTGAGCAACTCTAATTAAACACAATGGGTTGAAATTTTAAAAAGACATGAAAGTAGGAGGAGAATGTGTCAAAAAAAAAAAAATAAGGGTTCTGGAGAGAATGGGAAGGAATAGGGAATGTGGAGAGAAGATGATCAAACAACTTATACATATATGAACTGTGTGCAAAGAATCAGCTAAAAACCATTTTAAAGAATAAGTTTCTTTTTTATGGGTATAACAATAAGTCATTGGGACTCAATTTAATACTATATCTATTTAGCAGGATAATTGCATTGACTCTCCCCTATGCCTGTGTGAGCTGTCTAGCTTCAGGTTTCCAGTCTAATATCAATGTAAGATATGGGCTCCATCTCATGAAACAGACCTAAAGCCAATCAGAAAGTGACTGGTTACTCCCATAATATCTGTGCCATTATACCAGTTGGCATATCTTGCCAGGCTGGTTGTTGTTGTAGCTTGCAGGATTCATAGCTGGCAGGGTTCATAATTTTCTCCTCTAGTACCATGCATAGCACCTTCCTCCATTATGAAAGCTAGCCAGTAGAGATGAGGCTTAAATTGGCTTGATTTCTGGCATAGGGTCTCATATGGTCCAGGCTGGTGTCTAACTAACTAAGCAGATGACTGGCCTCTAACTCCTAATTCTTCGGCCTCCACCTCCCAAGTGCTGGAATTACAGACATGTTCCACCAGACCTGGCTAAGAAATGGCTCTTATCTAAATATATGGGGAGACTCTACCAACATATAACAACTGAGGAAACTTCAAAGTGTGTGGANACACTAAAAACCATTTTAAAGAATAAGTTTCTTTTTTATGGTTATAACAATAAGTCATTGGGACTCAATTTAAATATATCTATTTAGCAGGATAATTGCATTGACTCTCCCCTATGCCTGTGTGAGCTGTCTAGCTTCAGGTTTCCAGTCTAATCATTCAGATGTTATGAGTGGGCTCCATCTCATGAACCAGACCTAAAGCCAATCAGAAAGTGACTGGTTACTCCCATAATATCTGTGCCATTATTATACCAGTTGGCATATCTTGCCAGGCTGGTTGTTGTTGTAGCTTGCAGGATTCATAGCTGGCAGGGTTCATAATTTTTCCTCTAGTACCATGCATAGCACCTTCCTCCATTATGAAGGCTAGGCCAGTAGAGATGAGGCTTAAATTGGCTTGATTTCTGGCATAGGGTCTCATATGGTCCAGGCGGTGCTAACTAACTAAGCAGATGACTGGCCTCTAACTCCTAATTCTTCGGCCTCCACCTCCCAAGTGCTGGAATTACAGACATGTTCCACCAGACCTGGCTAAGAAATGGCTCTTATCTAAATATATGGGGAGACTCTACCAACATATAACAACTGAGGAAACTTCAAAGTGTGTGGACCTCACCTCAGCAGCACCAGCCTTACTTGGGAACTTGTTAAAAAGGCTCAATTTCTCACCCCAGACCATCTTCACAACAGAAGATGGGGGGACTCCAGCAATTGTTTAACAAGCCTTGTCATTTTGATGCATGCTAAAATGTAATCTGCTTGTTTAGGTCAACCAAACAGGTGTAAGGCAATGTATAACTTTCATCAGATCACACTTGCTCAAATTAAGCATGTGTTAGCCTGGTGTTAGCTAGAGGTTCTTTAATGACTTTTATAGAACGTACTGAGGATTCGGGTTCAAAGTGAAAGCAAACAGTTAATTTTATTTGATTCTCTTTTTATTTATTTTTATTTATATTATTTATTACTTTTTTTGTGTCCTTGAGACAGGGTCTCCCTGTTAGCCCAAGTCTGTCCTGGAATTAACTCTGTAGACCAGGCTGCGCACTTGAACTCAATAAAGACTCCGCCGCCTCTGCCTCCGAGTGCTAGGATTAAAGGCGTGCAGCCACCACGCCTGGCGTGTATCATCTCTTTTATAAGCTATGTCAGTTCCACACAATTCCAGGCTAATTTTGTCTAGTCATCTAATCTGCTTTCACATCACATCTCTAAAGTAAACTAAATCTGATTAGAATGGTTCATAATACAAGCCAAAACCTGAAGACTTTTCGTGTTTTTGCAGGGAAACAGGTTGAATACAGTGTCTGGTCCTTGCCAAACAAATGTTCTGCTACTAAGCTCTAATCCGCCAGCTTGCTTTTTTTTTTTTTTTTTAACTCTGTAGCCCAGGCTGTCCTCTAGGTTTGTGTTCCTCCTGCCTCACCCTCCTTCCTGAGTGGTTGGATTACAGCCCTCTGCCCACCAGGCCCAGCGATGTTTTCTTTCATTAATGTGTATGAACAAGACTTGCCCTGGGGATGTTGCCCAGGCTTGAGACTTCAAGTCTCAATACTGAAATTTAAAAAAAATTGCCAAACTATGACAGGATGACTCAGAGCAAAAGTTCTGACACTTAATACATGTGCATTTGGGAACACTGTGAACATACAAGTGATGGGGTGGGAGATAGCTCTGGGCTGTCCAGCCTGTGAACAAGGACCCTCCCATCGCCTTCCTGAGGTCCATTTCAGCCTTCTCAATCAGACTGTTTTCTGCGTGTTTTAGCCTCACTTCCTGCGTTTTCAGAGAACATGTTTTTTACCTTATCACTCTACATATCTCCATTCCATTTTCTGATACACTTCCACGTTAGCTGTTCTTGAACCTGAACTCTAAAATGACTATGATCAACCCAACCATACTGACTCTCCTAAAGAGAAAAAGAAAGCATGGCCCTAGTCCATTGATAAATGGACTTCGTAAATCCTCTGAACTGTGTCTTAGTGTTTCTATTCATTCCCATAAAGCGAATCCTTATCCATACACTGCTAATTAACATGGCAATGTTTAATATGTTTGATTTTTTTGATTATGTGGATTTGTATAAATAATTAAATTTAATTTAATTTTTATAAGGAGATGGCAGCTCTGTGGAGGCCAACACGCCCAGTCCTGAAGTGCCAGCCCCCGACACTCAGGAAGTGTGACAGAACAGTGGTCCCCAAAGATGCCCACACCCAAAAGCCAGAAACCTGTGAATATCTGGCTTCCTATAAGAAATGAGGCTTGAGGGTGTGATTAAGAATCTTGAGATGCCGGGCATGGTGGTGCACACCTTTAATCTCAGAACTTGGAAGGCAGAGACAGGTGGATCTCTGTGAGTTCAAGGCCAGCCTGGTCTACACAGCAAGCTCCAGGCTGGCTGGGACAAAAGGGAGACCCTGTCTCAAAAAGACACACACACACACAAGAATCTTGAGAAAAAGAAATTTTCCTCAATTATTTGAACATGCTCAATGCAAACATTAGAAGCGGGAAGGTGTAAGTAAGAGCAAAGGTAGTAAGAATACAACCTGAAAGAGGAGGAGGAGGAAAAGAAGGAGGAAGAGGAAGTGGCTTGAAGATGTACAGTGGAGACCTTGAAGATGGACAAAGAAACTAAGAGCCAAGGAGTGTAGGTAGCCTCCAAATGCTAGAACAGACAAGGCAAATACATCTTTGGAACCTCAACAAGAAACACTAAGCCTTCTGACCTCCAGAATTAGAAAATGATTTTTTTAAATTGTATTTATTATTTTTATTTCATGTGTATGAGTACATTGCCTGCATGTATGTAAATAAACCATATGCATGCAATACCTACAGAGATCAGAAGAGCAAATGGGATCCCCTGGAACTGGAGTTACTACTATGTGAGTGTTGGGAATTGAACCTGAGTCCTCTGCAAGAGCAGCTAGTGCTCTTAACCACTGAGCCATCTCTTCCACCCAGAATTATAAAATTATTGTTACTTTAAGCCACTGGTTTTGTGCTCATTTGTTATGGCAATGATAGGAAATGAGTATTAGGAGTCTAGAGAGATAGGATGACACAGCATCTCTGAACTAATGCAGAAAGTGAGGAATACAGAATTAATACAAAGAAATGGCTGTGGAGAGGCTTATAGAGTGAGTCTGGCTGAGGACATAGGAGAGGATCCAGGAGGAGGACTGCTTTGCAGAGCCTAAGGACCAGGCAAGATGTACAAAAGGGGGCTCGGAGCTCGGGAAACAGCAGGAGAAAGCATTGGAAGGCACAGCAGAGGCAACAAAAGATGATTCTCTACCAGTTATCTTCCCAGGCCCCAAATGACCTGATTAAAATTTCATGCATTCTACGGAGGAATTAATGGGTCTCTGAGTTAGTTTTTTAAAAAATCTCGCCTGTGGTGGTGGCGCACACCAATAGGATATGCTGAAGAGGCAGAGGCAGGAGGATCTTGAGTTCAAGGCCAGCCTGGGCTACATGGAGACCTTTTTTGCAAAAAAATAAAAAATAAAAAATCTCTATAGTAATTATCAACTTGATTATATGTAGTAACTATGCTAAGAGTTTAAACACAGAAATGAAGACTTTGGACCGGAGTTAACTTTCTACACAAGGCATGCTAGCAAGGGTGAATGTGGCTCACTTCCACACAGCTCAAGTCGGTCTTCTCAAAATGCATCAATTAACATTTACAAGGCAGGCATTTTCCACAAATCTTCAACATTTACCATAACTATGTGAAACCGATGCATTCTAACTGAATGTCCCAACAGAAGCAGGCACTAGGACTCACTTGGATGGTGCCGGAGAAGACCCAAGTATCCCGTCCCTCTTTTCTAGGTTTGGATGGTTTTGTTTGGCTCAAGTCAGAACCCAGGACCTTTGATAATTCTGAATGGCCCTAACTTAGCTTGGGTTTGCTTATGAGGCAGTCACTCTGATAAAACATTGTTGCTCTGTTTCCAGGGGTGGGGAGGAAAGTGTGGAATCATCCAGGCTACTCATTCCTCAAGTTCACCGTCAATCGTTCCCTGGCTTTACTCATAGAGACCATGCTTCTCGATGGGGACAATTTTTACTGAGGTGCCTCAGCGACAATTGCTTTTTTCTTTACCTTCTGGTAAATGCAATTCCTTTCTGGACAGTTCATATTCATTGCAGTAAAGTCCGGAGGAGTAATTCCTGTCTGCTGGCCTGCTCCTGTAAGAACAGCCTGACGCTTCCAAAGAGCTGTCCAAAGTGATCTCAGTAACACTTAAGTCCTTGCACAGTGCGGAGGCTGGGAACCAGCTGTCTTCACAAGAGCTGGGCGTGTTGCAAGCATCTTCACCTCTCCTGCTTCCTGTCTTTCGGTGCAAGCCCAGAAATGTGACCTCGGATTGGCTGCATTCTAAAGGCGTTTTCTTGGGGAATCTGTCTTTCCTCAAATCTTTCTCACAAGGCACTGAACAATTATTCTGGTTTTCATCATCTTCCACTGGAATACTTGGGACGTTATCCAAGAAAAGAGGAGAAGGACATCTGAAGGATTTCAGTGACGTGGGTGGGTCTTCTGCAAAATACAAGCTAGGCTGGGTGCTCTCAAGGGCATTCAGGACCTGATTAACAAGCAAGCAAACCATGGCGTTAAGATTGACTCACACAGCCTTTCACTTTTCCCCCTCTAGGTTATAAAGAATATTTGCTCTTTTTTATAAAATAAGTACAAGAATAACATGTTGAATTAGATATCAGTGAAGTTCTTTCATTTCAAGGGTCACATCTAGCAACCTGAAGTGAGGTGTGAAAGACAGAGAACCGGGACACCTGGCTTTGCCATGGATCGGCCACCACCTCACTTTGTGCCATCAGGTGAATCTCTTCATGTGTCACTTTAACATAAGTGGAAGATTTGCACAGTGCAGCAAAGAGTAACCCAATCTCTAGTTCTCAACTGCCACCATCACCTAGGGTAGATTTCTGAAAATACAGACTTTTTAGCTCCAACTAAGAGATTGTCAGTTTTATGGGCCAGGCATGGCTGTGCATGCCTTTAATCCCAGAACTTGGGAGGCAGAGGTACGTGGATCTCTGTGAGTTCAAGGCCAGCCTGGTCCACGAAGTAAGTTCCTGGACAGCTGGGGCTACAGGGAGACCCGTCTCAAAAAGAATAAAAAAATAAAAGAGAGATTGTCAGTTTTTTAAAAAGGACACAGGGGCCGGGGCATCCAGGGTAATTAAAAAGCCTCACACACGATTTTGATGTTCAGCCAGATCTTAGAACCAACAAAATGAGCTAATATATTCATTCTCTTTCTGTCCCTCTGTCTCTCTCTAAAAATATGTACAGCATCTTGAACAAGTAACTTTAACAAAGTGTTTTCATGTACATCATCTCATTTAAATTACATAAATAATAAAATTCTGGTTTTATAGATAAAGCTGAGGATTAAAAGAAAAAATCCATATCACTCTGAGGAAAGGCCTAGTCTCAATATGTGCCTCCTGGCTCCCAACTCCATGTCCTTCTACGACACAGCTGATAGATCCTGGCTGGGACAGGATTCCACACTGCTCTGACTGGCCATGTGAGGCCTCAAAAATGCTCTCTTGATTCCAAGCTAGTGTTCTTACATTATGATTAGGCCAGTTTCATGTTTTAAACTTCCCCATGATTCTAAAAGATTTGGGATAAAAGCCAAACTCCTAGAATAGAATTTATGTCCCTCCCAGAAGTGATCCAACCTCCTGTGGTATTACTAGGGTCATCATCATCTCTGAGGCAGCCTTCAGGAGTGTGACTGCCTCTTTTGAGAGTGTCCTCCCATCCTAACTGCTGTCTACAGCTAACCTGTTCTCCAGAACCAAGCTAAGCTGATACTTCCAGCAAGGAGCTCTCCTGGCTCACCAAACTGGTCTCTACTCAGGCTCTTCCTTCCCCCATCAGCCTGGACTTCTGACTCTGATGTCTGTATACTGTCTCCATAATCTGACTTCTCCTTTGGACTGCATGCTTGAGATCAGTCACTGTATCTTGACCACTGTGCATCCCCAGCACCAAAATGAATTCTGCACATGTGAAATAGACATTGTTTAGTATTTGCCTATAAACGAATGGAGTATACCAATGAAAAACAAATACATTCAAAAATAAGTAAAGGAAATGCATTTTTTTTAATTGGTCAGCTATCCTGATGAATGTGGAATGAAATACTCCCCCAAAACCACTTTTCATTTATATATATATATAATTATTTTGGGGGGTCTTTTTTGAGACAGGGTCTCCCTGTAGCCCCAGCTGTCCTAGAACTCAGTTTGTAGACCAGGCTGGCCTTGAATTCACAGAGATCCACCTGACTCTGCCTTCTAAGTGCTGGGATTAAAGGCGTCTGCCACCATGTCCAGTGATGATATATTTTTTTATTGTTAGTGTGGGAGGGCATGGCATCCGAGTGGAAGTCAAAAGACCACTTTGTGGAGTTGTTCTTGCCATCTACTTTCTTTATTTGAGACAGAGTCTCCCTGTAGCTCTGGCTGTCCTGGAACTCACTTTGTAGACCAGGCCAGCCTTGAACTCACAGAGATCCACCTTCCTCTGCCTTCCCAGTGGTAGGATTAAAGGCATGCGCCACCATGCCCGGTGAATCTATCCATCTTTATGTGCATTCTGGGAATTGAACTCAGGCCAGTCAGTAGGCTTGCATAGCAAATGTGCCTTTTATACCGAGCCATCTTGATGGACATATTAGACATTAGTGATAATGTGGTTGGCTCCATCCAGTGATGACTTCTACAAGAGTACCAATTGTGAGTTGTTTTTCTTCTTATTGTTGTTGTTTATCATTTTTAACCAAGAAAGATATCTGTTAGGCTAGAATTCTCTATTTGGGGGCTGAATTTGTCTCACTGATTAAGAATTCACTTAGATGCACAGTTTAACCAACTTTGATTTTCTGTAGCTCAATTTTGAATAAAATCCCCTATACACATACTTCATCCATTGAAGGTCTTAACTTTGCCCGAGTTGCCACACACTGGCCTGCCAGAGAGAAGAGCTTGGCAGAGAAGTTCCGAGGACAGGGATGTATTTTCTTGTCTAGAAATGGAAGGCATGAATCAAGGCCTCTCTTCTCCATCAGTTCCATAAGGAGATCCCTCTAGGAAAAGGAGGAGATAAGCTTACATTACTTGGAACTCCATCAGAAAATTAACTAGGAAACAGGTGCCGATGGGAAAGCAATTCGTACCAGCTGAACATGTTTGGGATCATCTAACACCACCTTACAGCTGGTCAGAACTTCCATGATTACCTATAAGGAAGGAACAAAAAGTCAGTTACAGCTATTGAGTGCACTTTCAATGGTTGCAACTATTTACCCTGACAATGGATATAGTTCTTCCTAATTAATGACTTTAGATTTTATTTCATCACTTGATGATACAAAATTAATGTGGAAGATAACAAGAAATCAATAAGTATAAAAGTTAAAGCTCTTAAAAAAATTTCCTTTCAGGCCTCGGCCCCCTGAGCCCCAGAGTGGCTTCCTCCTCCTCTGCCCACCGAGATGGCGCTGGACGCCGCAGCGTCTCAGACATGTTGAAAAAGATGTTCTGAGCCAGGCATGGTGGCTAATCCTAGCACTTGGGAGGCAGAGGCAGGTGGATCTTTGTGAGTTCAAAGCCAGCCTGGTCTACAGAGTGAGTTCCAGGACAGCTGGGGGCTACAGGGAGACCCTGTCTAGAAAAAAAAAAAAAAAAAAAAAAAAGATGTTCCAATCCCAAAAATAATGAGAGAAAAGGCCAGAGAGAGGTGTTCTGAACAAGTTGAAGATTTTACCAAATGCTGCAAAGATTCTGGAATCCTTATGGTAGTAAAATGCCGGAAAGAAAATTCTGCATTGAAAGAATGTCTAACTGATTACTATAATGATCCAGCTTTTTATGAAGAATGCAAACTGGAATATCTCAAGGAAAGGGAAGAATTCAGAAAAACTGGAATTTCTGCCAAGAAAAGACTACAGAAACTGCCCACAAGCATGTAGGTGAACAGTCACATGAGCCAGGAACTCATATTTATGGGAGTCATTTATGATATAAACCACAGGAAATAATGGACTGAAACATTTGCTTTATTCTAATTGTGAAACTTGTTTTTTTCTGTAATAATCTTTATTTCTGAATTTTGATTTTATTAAATATGGGATTAAAAAAAAGAAAAAAAATTTCCTTTCTGAATTTAAAATCTTCATGGCAATGAATCTCTTCCCTGGCTATCTGGTAGCTGACACTCACAATTCCAAAGCTGTAGATATCTGTTTTATCAGAAAGTCTTCCTTGTCTGATGTATTCCTCTGGCATGTACCACAGATGTTTCCTGCTGCTTCCAGTCATATTTATGGTAGAACTCTGATGTTCTAGGTGGGGTCGGAAGTGCGCCATGGCAAAATCAGTTAGTTTGGGTTGAAACTGATCATCCAAAAGTATATTTGCACTAAAATTGTGACCAAAGACAGACAAAACAAAACATCACAAAGGCATTTAGTAAATACAAAAACTTTGTATTTAAATTAAAAACTGATAAAATGAAGCCAAACTAAATGTCCATGAATTAGTGGACATATTTCCAAATCTTTATTTACGTATAAACACAAATTTGCAGAAAATCGAAACTAAAAATCTCACCTATGAACAATCGGTTTTCAGACCGTGTGACACACCTGTGGAGACACAGACCATGGTGAGGCTGTAAGGGATAAGGCCCTAATAAGGAAACGCGTAGCTAAGGAATGATAAAGCTAGCACACATTCTGCTTCTCCCTCTTAAACAAAGGCCTATGGGCTCCCATGGTCAGCACGGCTCTCTTTGCTGCTGACTAGTCCAAACCAGGTCAGATAAGACTCAGACCTCAACACTTCAGCATTTGAAGCCACAGGCCCTTGAGCCTTTTCTTCTGTGTTTAAACTGACCAATCCAAAGTGAGGGGAGAGGAAACGACTTAAAACCCATTAAACCCAGGCCCCCCCTGGAGGCACTGGGTGCTTAGCTCCTGGGTGGCCTCTCCACATGCATGGAGTGTCTGCATGGATGTGGATTCTTCATTCTTTCTAAATAAAATTTCTTCTCAGATTCCTTTCCTACCTTTTAATTAAAATTGGCAGGGGGCCAGGCTTGGCGGTGCACGCCTTTAATCCTAGCACTTGGGAGGCAGAGGCAGGCAGATCTTTGTGAGTTCAAGGCCAGCCTGGTCTACAGAGCGAGTTCCAGGCCAGCTGGGGCTACAGAGAGGCCCTATCTCGAAAAGACAAAAAAAAAAAAAAAATTGGAAGGGAAACCGACTTAGTTACTACCCCTAGAAAATGACTATTCACGACCCCTAGACTAAAAATATGGCCATAACATTTAAGTACCCATCTGTGATTTCTTCTGAGGACCACTGATTCATAAAGTTTAGAACGAACCAAGCCAACACTGGGAAAAGATCGGCTCCTGAATCCTGTAACGCGGACTTCTCCCCTCTACACTGTAGGAATAGTGGAAGTTCATGGCTGGCGATTTCTTCTCTCTCTTCTTGGCTAGGGAAGATTCCCATTCGATTTTAGTTCTAATGTCTATGTTTCAGAGAACAAGGGATTTTTTTTTTCCAGACAGTTTTGACTAAAGCTTCACTGTGGGCCCCACCCCCTGGGGCTGAGATCAATGACTGCTGGCCTCAGGGAGACTTTATGAGTTTTACTCTTGGAGAGCAAATTCTTCACCTCTATCCAGTTAACCATAATAGTCTCCAATTAGTGCCTGGGTTCTGCAGGGATCTTATCTCCCTTCTCCATGGTTACCCTCTCTCTCTCTCTCTCTCTCTCTCTCTCTCTCTCTCAATGAAATGGGCCATTAGGAAAGTAACTAAGCCTGTGAAAGAATTCTTTAAACAAGTCAAGGCATTTGGTAATCTGGATGCTAAGAGCATCTTCCATCCCTACCAGAGAATTGTGAATAGAAATTAGTTAGCTTCCCTGTAAAATGAATCTGAAATAGCTGGGAAGAGAAACAAAATAACACTGGAGGAGACAGGACTAGCATGTTCCCCCATTAAAGCTTTCTTATCTTGCTCTTCTGGCTCTGGCCCAATGCAGAGGAAGGAAGCCCTGGGAAAAGATGACCTGAAAAAGCCTTCAGTATGGCCAAGCCTTTTGTCTTTTAGCCCTTTGAGCCTGATTGTTTAAAAGATACAATCTGCATTCAAAAGGAACACTGGCTGTAATGCGCAAAATTCCCTTAACCTAGTTGAGCAGTTTCTTGACCAGTTTCTTGATTTCCAGATCCTCTCTCCACTTGGGAGAACTCTATTCTTCTGTGTGAGGGTATATATGGATGTGCGATTCTTTAGTATTTCTTTTTTTAAATATATTTTTATTTTGTTTGTATGTGTGTATTGCCTGCATGGATGTCGATGCGCCCATATCCATGCAATGCCCTTGGGAGTCAGCAGCAGGTGTCAGATTCCCTGGAACTGGAGTTACAGATGGTTGTTAGCCACTATGTGGGTGCTGGGATTCGAACCCAGGTCTTCTGCAAGAATAGCTACTGCTCTTAACTTCTGAGCCATCTCTTCAGTCTTTCTAAATAAAGTCTTTCAATGTCTGATATTTTCCTTTTAATTCTCTAATTAGCATAGAAATGAACCCAACCACAACCCTGAGACAGAGATCATCCAAGACCCCTATACTGATAGCATGGCTGTAACAAAGCTGTGTTACCACAAGGAATAAAGTCAACCACAGCAGCTTGTTTGTGTTCTTCTTACACTCAGTAAGAGCGTGAACTGGGTTTTGAGCAGCTATTGATATACGTTTATGCATAGAGGTATGCTATGGAAAGCCAGGCTTATCAGCACAGGTGCACTAGCTGAGAATGGCTTTAGATGTCTTTGGTAGCATCTGCTTTAAATGATAGTCCTACCCCACAGTTCCAGCTCTATGAATTTCATTTTGGCTTGACTCTCATTTAGGAAATCAATCAAGCCTGCAAAAGCAAAGGCAGAGCACATAGGGCTGGTTTAAGGGGTTGTCACATAATAACCTTAATAATCCCTTCACATCTTGGATGAGCATAAATGTTGGATTATTTTGTTCTGCAAAGCCCATTATAGTAAGAACAGGAAAAGAGAACCCAAGAGGGACATGTATTTTACAGTTCAGCTCTGCCTTTCCCAAGTTCTGAGACACTCTCTTGACCCCTCTCTTACATGTAAAGTGAGGAGAACCACGGAGCTTATACCACTGTTACAAGTACTAGGAAAAGAACCAGCTGCCTGGCCCTGCTGAATAAACTGGTCTTTGTCACAACAGGGCAGGTGTTAGCAGAGGAGGTGGGCCAGCCAGGAGAATGGCACCTTCTTCTCAGCTTTGCCTAGGGATCCGGGGAGCTTGTTTTGTGTCCCCTGATGCTAGAACATCTACTACCAGGCTCGCCCATTCAAAATGCCAAGAGGGATATTTTGACTGTTATTAAAAGTGGTACTAGCTACTGGGTAGAAAGAAATCCTTAAAGCAAAATAAATACTGAATCTTACAAAAGTTTCAAAAGTGTTTGCTGTCCTAAACCAGTCCTCAAGCAGACAGACCATAGTTCCACAGGTCTGAATTAAGATGTTCCAAAGAAAGAGATGACAAGACAACTCAGAGACTCACTTCTATGTTGAGGATCTGAGCAGACCTGCCCTGTTTGTAACTGAAACCTCAAGAGTTCTGATCTAGACTGTATAGGACTGAACTGACAACAGATAAAATAAAGGGACATACCATGGTCTTTTAAAGATAAATATATTCTTTAAACTTTGACTTTCTCTCCACTGAGTAGAAAAAGAACTGTAAAATCTAAAGAGCCACCTCTGTTCAGTACCATCTTTGTATCTACAGGGAACAAGCCAGAGGCCATGGCTTTAAGATTTGTATCATTAAGAATGTAAGAGAGGCCCACACTGACTCCATTTTGAGCATAGCCACCATTTTAAGCAATTACTGGAACCTGCCCAATTCAGGGAAAAGGTCAATTGTTCAAGGTCAGTTAGGCCTCAAGAACAGCTAATAAAATTTAAACTTGTCTAAAGATAACTGTTGATACTGTTGATAGGTGAGGACAGGTGGACTGAGTTAACATTTCCTTGTTCCTGTCCCAAGATTGTGTCTAAAGATAACCTTGGTATGTGGGGGCAGGTGGGCTGACCTAACCATGAGCTGTAACTCTGCTATTATCCAATAAGACTAGAAGTTACCCAAACCCCACTAAAATTCCCCCAGATCCTGTATAAAAGGCCTGCAAGCCAAGTTATTGGGCTCAGAGCCTTTTCCCTCCCACCCCAGCATGCTTGCTGGGAGCCAAGGCTGTCCTTGCTTATCTCAGAAATTTACGAGTACCAGCCTAGATCCCAGTGCTGACGATCCAGCTCCCAGTGCTGGTTTAAATTTTAAAAATATTAAAAATCACAATTGGAGACGTTGATGATGGGATTAGTAAACAATAGCTTACAAAAAGAAAAAAACACAAACAACAAAATCCTGGTATAAAAATTGGTCTTCCATCCCCTTTTGGTGGTCCACCTTATTACCTGGTCTCTTGGGACCTGTTCTTGGATTGATCCTGCTAATTTCATTTGGGCCATGGCGCTTAATCGATTAACCAATTTTATTAAGTCCCAAATAGACTCCTCACTTACAGCCCGAGTCCATTACCATCGCTTGGCCATCGAAGAGGAAGCTGATGATAACCCTGCGCCTGCTTGCCCGTCCTCTGCCACTGTTCCTGCACCTGCCATTCGGCTTGATTTTCACTCCTTGTAAATTATCGTCCCCAGGCTATAGAGTAGGCTAACCTGTTCCAGTCCAGGTGGCCGCCCCAAAGACGGGCAACTTCCTCTCCCCTCTTACCAACCTAAGACAGGAGCCCTGAGGATGACAGGGTGTCCAGAGACGGGTAAGGAAGAGGGTCTTGTAGAGGTCGAACCTAAGACAGGGACGGCCACATAATCGGCTGATGGTGCCACTCTACCTGGATATCTCCCCGAGCCTTCTTAATGTAAAGAAGGGGGATATGTGAGGAGCTGTAAGCCTGCTCATAAAGGGTTAACTCTGAAATAGCTTCAGAGCTGTTCCCTAAAAGTGCAGACGTGCAGAGAAGCTTCCTGCCTGCATACCTGATGTCCTGGAGGAAGCTTATCACAAGCAAACAGTTTCTGCCGGTGTAAGCAGCCTGCGGAGGAAGCTTATCGCAAGCAAACAGTTTCTGCCAGTGCAAGCAGCCCGCCCGATAAACTTTTAACTTTTACAAGAGCTACTTTCTACCCCCTCCCCTCTTCCTGCTTCTTCCTGCCTCATTGCCCTATAAATTGTACGTTTACCCTACAATAAATTGAGACCTTGACAAAGAGCTTGCCTGGTCTCGTTCCTTTCTCTCGCTTATCTTGCAGGTTTTGGGGTCTCCCTCGGGTACCTATCGTTACATGACCTGAAGACAGGGTCACATGCTGATTTTTTTCTCCCCTGAAATAAAGTCTTGGTTTTCCATCCTTCGGTGTGTCTGGTGTGGCTTCTCGAACCTAACAAGAATAGTCCTTAATTTTTTCCCTGGCCTGTCTTCCCAAGTCCCAGGGAACTGCTAGGGCCAGCCTGCTTCTCACATAGCCACTTGATGCCATTCCTCACCCATCCTTTCATTTTCTCACTTGGAGAACATCCTGACATCCCTGTGAAGATACAGAACAGATCAGAGTTGGGTCCGACCTCCCTCCAGCACTAAGAAGATACAGTTACATCTTCTAGTTGCACATTTGACTTACATCAAATCTGGGGATTCTGGACATAGCCCAATAGTTTCAGAGTTTGGGGACATATGAATGCAGAAGTTTGGCAGGTGAGGCAGGAGACAGCGAAGAGGGGAAACAGTCACCAGCTCTCATGGCCAACACCTGAGTGAGGCAGAAAATGAGGTCTGAAAGGCCTTGGACAAAGGCTACAAAAGCACCATAGGAAAGAAACCAGTTGGCAAAGAGGAAGGATGGCTAAATCCCTGCGGGCACATTCACAGAGCCACTCCAGCATGCCTGACAGTGACCATGGTTCTTTTTTTTTTCTTTTCTTGGTATTTTTGAGACAGGGTCTCCCTTTAGTCCCAGCTGGCCTGGAGCTCACTCTATAGAATAGGCTGGCCTTGAACTCACAGAGATCTGCCTGCCTCTGCCTCCTAAGTGCTAGGATTAAAGGTGTGCGCCACCACGCCCATCTACAGTGGGCACGTAACACAAGAGCTCCAACTCTGTACAGTTGATGTTTATACTGCTAAGCTTTCAGCCTGTCTCAGCCTGCTTCTTCCGTTGGAAGTACTTGTTTTTCTGATACTGTCCTTGCTTCTGCTGCTACCCATGGGTCTCTGTCAAATTCCTTGCTCCAAGATACAAGAAGGCAGAACTGATCCAGAGAAGCCCACCAAACCCCAATACCCACCATTATCCCCTTCTCCTCCTCCAGCTTCTCTGCTGCTCTGAGAGCCACCTTGACTTGCCCACACTTCACCTCAGCACAGAGAAAAATGGGGACTGCGGACATTTTCAGTGTCTTCTTCCTCCACCTGCATTCTCCATGAGGTGTGAAATACTAATTTACATCGCAGAACGAAGAGAAAGGCAAAGATGAATCTAAATACCATGGGGAAAAAAAAACCCTGGAGTTTTCTAAATACAAAGGAAAGGAGAGGAAGAGAAACAAGAAATCCATAATCTAAGCCATTTATTTGACCCTCTGCAAAACAAGTAGAAGCCTACAGCAATTGGTGAATCACATGTCTGTGAAATGTAGGCAGAGATGAGCTCGTTGACCACAAGCTGAGCTACCCACCCAATCAGCCCACTGAGGACTTGGGGTCAGAGAGAGGCCATCCGTAAAACAGGATTATCTGTGGACACTGCATTTACACACTGAACAATGACATCTGCTGAAAAGACACATTGCTTACTGGCAGACCTTAATCTGTAACATAAATTTTGAATCCAGCGATTTATTCTGTTCTAAATAAAGGTTAACAGTGACTGAGGAAGAAAAACTTCTGTTTTAGGAAAGTGGAAATTGCCAGAAATCCTTCAACAATCAATTTCTACTGTAATTCTTTCCCCTGCTTCAACCTTAAATAGAATCTTCAAGCACAGAGAGACTTCAGCTACTCTGCAGGTCCATGGAGAAAGTTTATTTAGTAGGGTAAAGGTGGACTGACAAAACAAACACAGCATCAGACAACCGAAATCTTAACCATATAACACAAAAGGGCAACTTGATAGTAATTGTGCCCAACAAAAAGGTAGACAAGGAGAAAATTTTGGCCAATACCCTCAATCCAGTGTTTCTATAACCATACTTATTCTTATAACTTATTCTTATAACATAGAGGCCGAGATGACTTCATGACCCCGATGGGGGACTTGGGCGTTATTCTATATGGAGAGATTAAATTACTACCCGAGTCATGATACAAATTTGCCATCCATATAGAATAATGCCCATGTCCTTGATAAGTCTGCAGCCATCAGGTGAGGTCTGGGATAAAGGCAGAAAGAAGCTGAGTCTTCAGGCAAGAGTGTGCTGGTGGCTGGTGGCCCAGTCTGGGGCTGTGCACTGCTCTTCCTGACCCCTGTGTCTTCACAGACCCTCTCGTAGGAAATAATGTGTGCACTCACTCTAGCTCTACCTCTCTGATCTATTCCCACTTTTTAAAAAACTCATTTTCAATTTCTCGCTTCCTTCTTATGTGGAAGACTGTTTAACTTTGCAAGAAGCAAATGGCAATGCCAATTTAGGACGTGATTTTAATAGGACACATTAGAAACACTCACCGAGATTATCGCCTTGATTTGGAATCATTAGCAAGAATGAATGTCTGGGATGAAAAATGCTGAGGGTAAAATGTATTTCAATTTAAAATTGCCTGTAAATGTGAAAACAATTAAGTTTGCTAAGGAATGGGATGGAAATATCAAAGATGTTTACTGCTTTCAGATGCTTTTATGAGATCCTGTAATTCAAAAACATCTTCGTTTCCCAAATAAAAATGTGAGGTTCTTTTGCCAAGAATACAGATTGCACTCCAGATTCTTGTCTTTAAATCCTTTCCTTCTCAAATTCCACCATCTGGAAGTGAGTTTTGTTTTTATAACATTCTCTTTGAAGAGTTCAAATTACTAAGACATTTTTGTGCTAAATGAACCACCAGACTTGTTGAAAATACCTTCAAAATGAAATGTGGGCTTTGCTTCCTCCTGTGGGTGTTCCTCAACCATGCCCTTGATGGCTTCTTTCCTAGAAAGCCACTTGCTGTCGCTGCTGAACAAGGAAGATTAACAGTGCAGATCTCTAGACCTGCCGAATCCCTCTTCAGCACGCTGCCTACTGCCATTCCCACAGGCATTCAATGTTAACATTTCCAGTTTGTGCAATTAACTATGCTCTCTTCTCCTTCTCAACTCCCCTGTGTCTGCCGATGAAGCTGACACGCCCCTAGTAAGCCTAGGCCTTTTTTTCCCTCATAAAAGCATGATTGTTAGAATTACACAAACATGGAGAGGCACCTCCCCTTCCCTGTCTATATTCATGTGACAGGCAAGTTACTATCGTTTCTGAGAATGACTTTGCTCCTCTCAACCCAAAGTGCTAATACTCACATGTTTACTTAGGTTTGTCGGAAAGATTGATGAGTTTTTCCACAGGTCTGTATAGGAGGTAGAAATCTTTGGCTCTCATTGAGCTCCTGAAGTCTCCCCACCATCCTCCATATATTAGTATTTCCCAGTGCCTTCAGGACAAGCTGCTTAGAGCTGTCTTTGGGGTTTTCTTTATGCTGGTCCCCTCCTGTTGAAAGTATTCCTCACTCCTTATTTTTGTCCAAATCTTCTACCACCCCATAGGAATCACTTCCTCCTTGATGTTTTCACTGGATCCCTTACATTTTTTTTTTTAATATTTTTAAAATTTACTTTATTTTTTTATGTGTATGAATGTACTGTTTGCATGTAGGTTTGTGCACCCGTGTCATGCAATGCCGCAGAGGTCAGAAGAGGGTGCCAGATTCCCCTGGAACTGGAGTTAAAGACGGTTCTCAGCCGCCATGTGGGTGCTGGGGATCGAAACCGGGTCCTCTGCAAGAGCAGTCGGCGCTCTTAACTGCTAGGCCATCTCTCCAGCCCCATGATCCTTTACATTTTAAATGTTCCTCCTTCTTCCAAGTTCCTACTAGACACCTAAAATATACCATTTGGTACTAAATGGAGACCTGTTTATTTTAGCATAATGTTGAGCCATATAATTAATTTCTAAAGAGGTTTGCAACTAGTATTTTAGACTACTGAGGAATGGGAAATCATGATGCAATCTTGCCAAAATATTCTCCCGGATTATTGACAGACATCACTAGTTGAATACTGAAAGCATTCACCCAAGATCCCTTTTCATAATGTACTTTAGAGTCATTGCCAATCAAAGATGGCATGTAAAGTGGTTTGTCATGGCTGCTATATAGCACACTGCTTCTTTTACAGATGAAGTAAATGAGGCCCATGTAGTAAACATAAATCATTCTATGCAAAATGGCTCAATGGCAGAGCCGGGACTAAAACTTAGATATATTTCCATGTTAGATCCACTTTTGATTTCCTACAGTAAACTGAAGGGAAAAAATCTTTCATTCAGCTACATGAATAAAAGATTAAAATATGTTGATTATAAAAAGAAACAATGAGCCCTTCTACCCCCCCCCCATAGATACGATTCCAGAGGTAAAACAACCTAAAGAGTCAGTCACAAGATTTTACCTCAGTATAAAAGAATTCCTGGGGGTTGGAGAGATGGCTCGGCCGTTAAGAGCCCTGACTGCTCAAGACATGAGTCTCACACCAGGTAGGCTATAATGACAGCTTACTGCCAGGCCCTGGGCTGTGCCCTCTGTGTAGTAACACCTCATCCTCAGAACCATGGGAGGAGGTGCACTGCTACCATGGCCAGTCACAAAGAGGAAGGATTCAGAGCATTAGGGGATTAAGGGACTTCACCAAAGTCACAGTGCTAGGAAGGAATGGCATTGTAGCCAGTGACAACAAGAGGCAGAAAGGACAATGAGATCATTGGGTGGCCGTGTAAAGGGAAGGGCAGAGAAAAGTACGCAGGAATCAGGTTTTTGGAAAACAGGTGTTTGAGGAGCGTTTTCTGAGGGCTGCTTCAGGGTAGACAGATGGCTAGAGGGGCTGCTCTCAGCCTGCCTGAGCTTCTCCTAATTCAGAAACTGAGCAGAAGAAAACTTGTCGACGATTTAAGAGACTAGGGCTCGCTCATACTACCCTCTTCATAATCCCTAGATTTATGAGCCAAGCACAAAACAAAGGTAGGCAGTGTGGAGTGAAAGAAATACAAGGCCAGGAGTCACCTTGGTTGACCCTCTGCATCCGGACTTCTGGCAATTGTGGGTGCTGGGAAGGGAATTCAGGTCCTTTCAAGAATAATCCATATTCTAGCTGGGAGTGGTGGTGCACGCCTTTAATCCTAGCACTCAGGAAACAGAGGTAGGTGGATCTTTGTGAGTTCAAGGCCAGCCTGGTCTACAGAGTGAGTTCCAGGACAGCTGGGGCTACAGGGAGACCCTGTCTTGAAAAAGACAAAAAAAAAATCAACTCATAGTTTCCTTTTGTTTTTTGGTGTTTTTGAGACAGTCTCCCTATAGCCCCAGCTGTCCTGGAACTCACTATGTAGACCACCCTGGCCTTAAACTCACAGAGATCTGCTTGCCTCTGCCTCCTGAGTTCTGGGATTACAGGTGTGTGCCACCACGCCTGACAACTTTTCATATGTTATATAACTTATTTAGACCTTTATGACATGTCTGGATTTTCCAGCTTTGCTTTTATTTTTAAAAATCATATAGGTATAGGATTTTCAAGCTTTTTAATTATAGAAAGCAGGAATTCTTCCCATTAGTTGCTTTGAAATATAAAGGTTGATGCCAAGTTGTGGGGATTTTTTTTCTAAGAAATATTATTTTGATTTTTTGAATAAAACATATTCCTTAAACTTTTCATAGTTTGGTTCTTTGCTGTTATTAGGATATATTAACTGTAAAAAATTATTATATTTTATTATGACAGTTTCCAATGTATGTATAATATACTTTAATTAATACATGCCCAGTACTAACCTCTTTCATCTTTGCCTCCCCAGTCTCCTTTCTCTTCCCAAGTAGCACTTCCTCTATTTTCATGTTGTTGTTTTTTTTTAAATCTAGATTCAGGGGCTGGAGAGATGGCTCAGCAGTTAAGAACACTGACCGCTCTTGCAGAGGACCTGGGTTCGATTCCCAGCACCCACATGGCGGCTAAGAACCATCTTTAACTCCAGTTCCAGGGAATTCCGACGCCCTCTTCTGACTTCCACAGCACTGCACGACATGAGTGCACCAACCTACATGCAGACGGTACACTCATACACATAAAAAAATAATAAATAAAAAATCTAGATTCAGCATGTGAAAGAAAACATGACATAGTTAATTTTCTGAGTCTAGTTTAAACATTTAAAAAAATAATTTTAAGGGGGGTTGGAGAGATGGCCTAGTGGTTAAGAGTGCCGACTGCTCTTGCAGAGGACTCGGGTTCGATTCCCAGCACCCACATGGCGGCTGAGAACCGTCTTTATCTCCAGTTCCGGGGGAATCTGACACCCTCTTCTGACCTCCACAGCATTGCACGACCTGGGTGCACAAACCTGCATGCAGACAGTACATTCATACACATATAAATAAATAAATAAAATTAAAAATTAAAATAAAAAATTAATTAATTAATTAAAAAAACTTAAGGGGCTGGAGAGATAGCTTAGCAGTTAAGAGCGCTGAGTGCTTTGGCAGACAATGCAGATTTGATACCCAGTACCCACATGGAGGCTAAGAACTGTCTTTAACTCCAGATGCAGGGGAATCCTCCCAAGTAGTTAGGGTTATAGGCCCGAACCACTAGCCCAGCTATTTTTTGAGAACTCTCACTAAAAATCTCCTAAGACAAACTGCTGCCTCTGAGCTTATATTCTCAGAACCTGAAGACAGTAACCAAGAGTGAGAAGGTAGAACTGGAACAGACGAGCTACACTATACTCTTCCCAGTACCAGAGAAGCACTGTGTAAGCACATCATAGCCACCTTGCCTAGCTAGAGTCACCTGGAAGAAGCCCTCAGAAGTGGGTGGAGCCTCTGTCTGCTGCCCTCTCTCCCCTATAACCCCGGTCTATGGCTGGCCTTGCTTGAGTGTCTCCAGTCAAGAGCCAGAAGCTCAACGCCTCTCCCTTCTCTCCTTCCAACTCTTTCAAGAAAGTACGCGATGAATTCAGCCACATAAAGGAAACAAGATTAATGTATTACATGCAAAATGCAAAATAAGCTAATGCTTACTTTAAACCAGAGGGGAACATGTACAGCAAGATGATAAACACCCAGTAAAACAAATATTTGAATGCCTACAGTACTGAGTTTATTATAATGTGGGTATAAGGGAGATATTTTAGACTGGGGATGGCTTCTCAGCTGTATGGAATCAATCCCCCAGTGACTCCACCGACCCCTGAGACCATCCTGGTCCTCTATATTCAGGTGCTGTAAGTGTGCTTCAACTCTATGCTGATTCTGAGAAGCCCTTGGCAACTGATGAATTCCCACTACAAGGGAAGCAGACATCTCCCCCAACTGAGTTAAAATCCAGAGTCCTTTCATATCACATTTACTTCTCCAGAAAAACAAATGAGTAATCAGTTCCTCTTCTGTTCAAGTCAAAAGTATGCTAAAAGCTTTCTTCAGGGTACTAGGAAATGGTCTAGAAGAGCCAGCATCCTTCAAATTCAGTTGCCCGGCATTCAACAAAGGTGTGGTCAGGGACTTTTGCAAGACTTCAGCATAAAGGTCACAAAAGAGAACGTCACCATAGAGATTTTGCTGTGGCTATCTACTCTTAATAATGTGCATTGCTTCTCATTTTCTTATGTCTCAGAAATAAGCATGGTTGTCATTTGGTTTGTCAAAGATTCATGTCCAATGCTGGGCGGAATCAAGTTCATTGTAACAAGCAAGACAGTAGAAACTTGGCCCAGGAATTTGTTGCTTTCACTATTCCTGTCTTGCTCAGAATCCCTGTATAAGTTTTGCCCCCTTCTATTAAGCTTCGGCTTAAGGAGTGGGGGTGGGAGGGTTAATAAAGCTTCTATTTCACATCGTGCTATCAAGTATGATCAGTATCAACTGATAACATAACAGAAATATTTATTAGTAACTGACAAAGATAATATAATCTCTGCCTTATACAAATGTAAGAAAAATTTGAGAAGTGTAATACTCACATGAGACTTCTTGTTACACATATATATACCAGGAAGAGTACAGACAGAAAAGAGCATTTGAGTCATTCACCCGTGGTGCTGGAAGGGGATTTGGGGTGTAATCTAAAGCTCTGGAATCATTTACCTGGAAATATTGCCACAGATGACTGCGCAGGGTTGAGTGTTGTGCAAGTACTGGATGGCTTTGGATACTCCTATTAATACGTTGATTCGAGTGGGCCAGGAGAGTGGGACTGTGTTACCCTAAAAATAAAATAATAAAATAAGTTGGGCATTGGTTTGATGGTATTCGCTTAGTAAAAACTACATATTCATTACCCAGATGAGTGCCATAATTTCAATAGATGGCAAGGGGGGGTGAGGGGTAAATCAACATTTTGGTTTGCCACAACCTATTTTAAATTCCAAATGGGATTCCCTCTACTATTAATGATGGTTCTAGGGGAATAACCCAACAGTTTTCAACAATAGCTTAGTCAAAACTTGGTGAGCGAGGTGGGGTATAGCTCAGTGATAGAACCCTTGCCTAGCATGTATTACACTCTGGGTTTGCTCATAAACTTTGTCAACCTCTCCCTCCCCGCTCCCCCAAAATTCTACATTTTACAGGTAGATAACATAAATCCACTCTAGATTTTGAATCAATAAGGAGTAGGACCCCCCCCCCAAAAATTGGCATCAATATTGCACAGAACCCTGTAAGTTGTGTTCAGGTAGTTTTCTAAGAATAAGAAATCAATTCCTGGAGAGGTCCTCTGCTTCCTTGAAAAACCATTCAAGATTATTCCCTTGTGGTGTGCACATGCCTCACCTCCCAGCTCCCTCCAGTATCAGAAAGCCTTCATCCTGGGGCATCAGTGAGTCAGAGAACTAGAGAGAATGATAACCATGACTTACCACGCATTGTAATCTGTCAAAAAGTGTTCCGTTTCTCATAAATGGATAAACCAGACAAAATTTCTCAGTCTCAGTAAAATACGCAACCAACTCGAGTATGTGCGGATGACGAAACCTTGAACCAGAAGATTTTAAACCGTTACATTCTCTATTCAAGAGGAAGTGGATGAGATTCTGATTCAGGGGTTGGGAAATAGTTCTAAAGTAGATGAATTTGGCTAGGAGAAGTCATTTCATTGGATGCATGGATACGGATTTGTTTTCCAAATTGGGGGTTATAACAAGTACTAGTTACCCTTTCTAACTGACTGTCAGCATGCAAATAAAAATAAATTTTCCAAATATAAGACAAAATTTAAGGAAGCAACAATTTCATAAGATTTGAGATATTGAGAAATTTATATTAAAAAGAAAATGTTATTTAATATTCACCTATTTTTACAATGTCATTACTTATTAAGAAAATGAAGATAATGCAACTGAAATTCAACGATTAAGTATAACAATTTAAGTAAATTTGCCAAAACACAGGCAAAAAGATGACTGTTTTCAATGATCAGTTTACTAAGCTTACAATGCCAGGCACTCAGCAGACCCCAGTTACAAGCAGAAGAGACAGCCAGGCCTTTACAAAACTTGCATTGTGATAAAAAAATTTACTCATTTCATATTAAAAATATGTCACTGATTTAAAATCACAGATTTCTATCTAGAGATAGTATATATTATTTCTCCTCTCCTAAAAATAATTTATTTACCTATTAAAAAAATAAGAACTGAAAGGCAGGCAACATAGTACACACCTTTAATCCCAGCACTTGGGAGGCAGAGGCAGGTAGATATCTGTGATATGGAGGTCAGCTTGGTCTACATAGCATAGTGAGTTACAAGCCAGTTGGGGGTACAGGAAGACCTTGTCTAAAAATAAATAAATGAATGAATGAATGAATAAATAACTAAAGGAAGAAACAAACAAACTATCTACCTACCTAACTCTATTCCTTGATGTAGGTGTCATTGCTACATGGATGGTACCCAGGTGTGATTAATCTTCATTTTCCACTGACTGGATTTAGATTCACCATGGAAATTACCTCTGGGTGTGTCTTTTCTTTTTCTTCTGAGACCTAGTCTCTCAGTATCCCAAGGCTGACCTGCAACTCATTATATAGACGAGGTCAGCCTTGGTCTCACAGAGATCTGCCTGCTTTTGCCTCCAGAGTACTTGAGATTCAAAGCATGCCACGATGTCTAGCTTGGGTGTGTCTTGTTTTACCTAGGTGTCCACGCTGAGTGTGGACCATCCCATGAACCAGAGTCCAGGATTGAATAAAAAGAAGAAAGCAAGCTGACCCCATGATTCATCTCTCTGTGCTTTCTGATTACAGACTCAATGTGGCCAGTTATCCCACAATCCTGCCACTACAGCTTCCAGTCATGATGGACTGTGCCCTCAAACTGTGAGCCAAAATAAGCTTCTAATTCTTTAAGGTATTTTGTCACAGCAACAAGTAAAGCACTAACAGGTAACCACTATGAAATATGAAATATAAAACTTACAAATATTGTGAATTCAGTTTAATATATTGATACTACATCCTGAGCATGTTTAAGAATATTAAAATGAAGGAAACTACAAAAGAGGTCCTATTAAGGCTTTGTGTAGTGGCTGGCACATGCCTTTAGTCCCAGCAGAAGGGAAGCAGAGACAGGTAGATATCTGTGAGATTGAGGCTAGCCTGATCTATATAGTGAGTTCCAAGTCAGCTGGGGCTATAGGGATATCCTCTCCCAAAACAAACAATAAGCAAAATGGTTCTAGGCTCTAGGCCAGGCTTGGTGATATATACCTTTAATCCCGGGACTGGGGAGGGAGAGGCAGGTGGATTTCTGTGAGACTGAGCCCAGACTGGTCCATATAGCAAGGCTACAGGGAGACCATGTCTCAAAAAGAACAACAACAAAAAGGTCTTATTTGAACAGGCTTATTATTTGCTTCTTTGGCAGTACATTTTCCTGTAAATGGAGAATAGCAAAAAGCCTCGTAAGAGTCAAGACTATAAAATCTCTAGTTTATCTATTGGAAGACCCATCTTTCATCTGCAATCACCTGTTCATAGGACCAGCCATAGGAAGGCAGGTTCACCTTAAGTCATGCTAAATACTTAATGTGCTAATACTTGGTGTGGAATATTTAGTGTGCTAATGAGATAGTGAGCTTTTCCTGCCTGGATCGGCCATAGACATGTAGCTCTCTGTAAGTCTGCCTGCTTTTCTGACTTCTTCAGAAAAGCATAACCCCTCTCCTTTTCTTCTTCATATCCCTTTTCTAATCATGCTCTCCCTAACACACTGCGCTGCCCCAACCTGCTTGGATTCTTTACTATTTCTCTAAATCTTCCTTCTCTGCACCATGTGGCTGCTAGCCCACCACAAGGCTAACCTCCAGGCAGGCTCTAAACCAGCACCGTTTCATGGCTCCATGCCCTTTTTCCTTCTTCCTTCCATTCTCCTTTCAAGGCAGCTGAGAGGCAGCTTGTCTGCCCTGAGGATTGTTCTTTAAATTCTAATGAAATTGTCCTAAAGATTTTTGTTTGAGTCTATTCTTAAATTCTTTTATTAAAAAGACTAAGAACTCTCTAGGAAACACTTTCTCCCCAGATCATAAACACATATATACATATATAATAGTCTCATTATTTTTATCTCTCTTACCTCAAGGAAGGAAATCCATCAGACTGTCTGCATACATTATATATATATATATTTATATATATATATATATATAATATGCAGAGGTTCTAATTTTAAAATAAGTAAAAAAAAGCTTTTGGAAATATAGGATCCCTGCACCCATTATGATTCAGATGTGCAACAAATATACAACAAAAGCAATGGGCTGGAAATAAACTGACGGGGTACATTTAGCTGCTTAGACAGCTAATCTATAGCACTGGTCGTCTGAGTCTCCTGTAACCTGAAAACAGAGAGAGATAAGTCTCTGGGAAGGCAGCAGACAGCAGACCGGATTATAGACAAGCCAGCCTTGATTATCTACTCTCTTGCTGGCACAACAGAAATGAACATTTGGTCATTTTTAAACATTACTCATTGTGCTGGATAGCTTTAGTGTCAACTTGACACACCTGGGTTGAGGGAGCCTCAGTTTGGGAATTGGCTCCATTGGATTGGCCTGTGGCCACATCTGTGGAGTATTGTCTTGATTGTTGAGAAGTGTGGGAGGGCCCAGCCCACAAGAGTGGTGCCATCCTGGGCAGGTTGTTGTGTACTGTATAAGAAGGCAGGCTGGGCATGAGCCAGGGGAGCAAGCCAGTGGACAGCATTCCTCCATGGCCTGTGCTTCAGCTCCTGCCTCCAGGTTCCTGCCCTCAGTTCCTGCCTTGTGCTCCCTGAGTGATGAACTGTGAACCAGGAGATATAAGCTGAATAAACCCTTTCCTCCCCAAGTTGGTGTTGGTCAGAGTGTTTTGTCACAGCAATGGAAGACAAACTAGGACACTCATCAAGCAAGAAAAAAAAAGAATACTCTAGAATTCTAGTCAGTGAGACGTGGAGCACAGGGAGACTGCAAGAACTCGTGCCTCCCATCATTTCCCCAGCAATTTTTTATAGTTTATTTATTACTTTTTATGTGTGTGATTGTACTGTCTGCATGTAGGTTGGGGCACCCGTGTCATGCAATGCCACGGAGGTCAGAAGAGGGTGTTGGATTCCCCTGGAACTGGAGTTAAAGACAGTTCTCAGCCACCATGTGGTTGCTGGGAATCGAACCCGGGTCCTCTGCAAGAGTAGTCAGCGCTCTTAACTGCTGAGCCATCTCTCCAGCCCCTCCCCAGCAATTTTTAAATCAGTAGAATTTTTAAGTTATGCAGATCAGAAGATCAGCAAATCTGACACTGGAATCGATTTAGCAAACATTTCTGTATGCCTACTGTAGGCAAAATGATGCAAGTCTTCATGGCATGATGCAGCAGACAAACATGAATGGCATACAAACTTGGGCTTGCACCCTAATTTTTATAATCAGCTCTCTGAGACTGTCTCTTTCATTGTGTGGAGTAATTAAAATACCCACTTTCCAATGTTCCTGTGAAAATTAAGTCAAAGTTTAAACCAGTAGCCAAGTACTGGGCCCTCAAAAAGTATCACTTTCTTTCCCTTCCCTTGAAGAAGGAAGAAACAAAGAATCAAAAATCAGTTTTAAGGGGCTTATAAAATCTATTTAAAGGAACTCCTTCAATAATTTCTTTTAGTGTGGGCTTAGATGCAACTTCTTCCCAGAAGTCAGTTCTGCAACCCTTCCTCCAAATTCCAGCTCCCCCTCTGCTCTCTGCTCTTCTCTTTCTCCTTTTGTTTACTGAAAATGCCTATTTACTTCTGCACTTCTCTCCCAACCTCTCCTAAAGTCTAAGAGAATAATGATACGTTGGGGCAAGTCACGCCTAGATGTTGCAGAATACAGAGAGTAAAGATAAGTTAGGGGATTAAGTTGGATCTTTAGGAAAGGTGGAATATACCTCAGTTTCTTCATTTGAGAAATGTGACTCATAATGAAATTTATCTCAGATGATTGTTGAGAGGATTAATGAATTAATACATGTAAGACACTCGAAGTAGCTGCTGATGTTAAATATTAGTCAATTAACAATGTTGCCACAGAATATTTGATACCATAAAATTAATCCTCCTTGGAATAATCTATAAAGCTGATGCAATCCCAATGAAAATATTAACACACGTTTTGAAAAAGAAAAACAGACAAGTTGTGGGGTTTTGTTGTTGTTTTGGTCTTTTTGAGACAGGGTCTCCCTATAGCCTCAGCTGGCCTGGAACTCACTATATAGACCAGGGAGGTCTTGAACTCACAGAGATCCCCTTGTGTCTGTCTCCCAAGGGCTGAGACTTAAGGTGTGTGCCACGATGCCCAGCTATAAGTTGTGTTTTTAAAAGAAATTATTGAATAAGCCTACAGAATGGGAGAATTAAAATGGCTAGAAACACTTTTTAAAGTGTCCAGCATGATTAGCCACCAGGGAAATGCAGATTAAACCTATTTTATTCCATCTCTCTCCAGTCAGATTGGCTCTCAGGAAGCAAACAAATAACAACAAATGCTGGCAGGAATGTAGGGAAACGGAATGCTTATGGATTGCTGGCAGGAGTCCGCACCAAAGTGGTGCAGCTGCTTTGGAATTCAGACTGGAGGTTCCTCAAACAACTGAAAATAGAACTAGGATATGCTACACCTATACAACTCCTGGGCATAGCCACATGAATTTATATCCTACTATAGGGGGGCTTGAACATCTATGTTCATTGCTGTTCTGCTCACAATTACTAGAAAACAGAATCAGCCTAGATGTCCACCAATTGATAAATGGATAATGAAAATGTGGTTCAATACACAATGGGATTGTATTCAGCTATAAAGGTAAATGAAATTATGAAATTTACAGGTAAATGGATGGAACTGGAAAAAATTTTACTGAACAAGGTAATCCTGGCCCAGAAAGACAAATGACCCATGTTGTCTCTTATGCCCAGATTTAAAGGTATTTATTATGCCAACATCATAATCATGTGAATAAAGACTGATTCTTAAATTCAGTTTTTAAGAGTGGGCCTGAACATGGAGGGCTCTAGTTCCCCTAGCTACCTACTAGAACTGTCAGTCTCCCAGAGCTGTGTGATGGATCTCTCTTGTCCCCGCAACCTGTGCAGGTGGAAGCTGCCTAGTTCTCACCTTCCGCCAGTGGAACTGTCTCTGGAACTCTGTTTCTCCCACTCTCTGCACCTCCCCTAAGGCCTCAACCGTAACTTATTCAACATGGTTTCTCCAGTTTAACTGGGGAAGTACAAGTTCAAGTTCTTGGCTCTACCCTTAATCCTCACAGACCATCTGGTCTTTTCATCCCTAGTTCCTGTTCATTCAAGGTCACCTGTCCTCCCCAACCTCCTCTATTTCCAGTGGGATGGGGATGCTGCTTGCAGGACTTTGATAGGTTAGTTCTCTAGCATACACACATCCATTCATTATCTTTTTGGGTGGAGTACCAAACTGAGGTTGTCAAGGAGACGCCCTGTTCATTGGACCCAAGAGCATGGTTTGGCTGGGGTTAATTAAAAGTCATTAGTCCAGATTCTGTCCATTAATAAAAGTCACTCCTACATAGACCCTAGATTGAGTTCTTTAGTTGGATGTAACATGGAGTACCTCTAGAAAACAGGAAACTAGGAAGGAGATAGGAGAATTTGCTGGAGAGCTTCAGTTGTCAACTTGACACACCTGGGAGGAGGGACCCTCAACTGAGGAATCTCCTCCATTGGACTGGCCTGTGGCCATCTCTGTGAGGCATTTTCTTGATTGTGGAATATAGAAGGGCCCGGCCCATTGCAGGCAATGCCACCCCTGGGAAGGTGGTCCTGTGTTGTGTAAGAAGGCAGGCCAAGCACAGACCAGGGGATAAAGTCAGGAAGCCGTGAACTTCCACGGTCTGCGTTCCAGATTCCTGGCCTGTGTTCCTGCTTTGGCTTCTCTTGATGATGGAATCCCAGCACCCACATGGTGGCTAACGATCTTCTGTAACTCCAGTTCCAGGATATCTGATGCCTTCTTCTGACCACTGTGGGCACTGCACAACACTGGTGCACCTACTACATGCAGGCATAACACTCATACACACAAAAAATAAAAACAGGTGCTAGAGAGATGGCTCAGTGGTTAAGAGCACCAACAGCTTTTGCAGAGGACCCAGGTTTGAGTTCCAGCACCTACGTGGTGGCTAACAACCATCAGAAACTCTAATTCCAGGGGATCTGATGCCCTCTTCTGACCTCCATGGGCACTGGACAGCGTAGACACACATGTACATGGAGTACATATGTACTCATATGTATAAAAAATAAAATTAATAAATAAAATACTTATTTGTAAATAAAAGATAAAACTAAAAAAAGTACTTAAAAAATAGTAAGGAACTTAAAATATTAGCCACTAATATTTTGGTCTCTGGCCCTGGCTATAAAGGAAACAGGATACAGAATAATGTTCCTTCCCCCATATATGAATGAATGAAGTCATTTAAATTTGTCTTCCAGGACTCTCAGATTCATGAATGAACTCCCAGAAAAAATCATACACACATCAGGGCTGGAGAGATGGCTCAGCAGTTAAGAGCACTGACTGCTCTTACAGAGGACCGGGGTTCAATCCCCAGCACCCACATGGTGGCTAAGAACAGTCTTTAACTCCAGTTCCAGGGGAATCCAGTACCCTCTTCTGACCTCTGCAGCATTGCACAACATGGGTGCACAAACCTACATGCAGACAGTACATTCATACACATAAAAAAATAAAAAATAAAATAAAATCATACATACGTCAAAAGCACTTGATTTCTTTCTCTAAAACTCTATTCCTGAAGACAGTTGCACCAATGAGGGGTCTCTCAGCTGGGAAGTCTCAAAGGAAGGGGGAGGGTGAGATACACACAATTCTAACATTCTAAGAATTACCATCCAGCCATGTTAATCACATATGATTTAACCCACTTCTCGTGACAATTTCTTGTTTCAATATGTTCAAGTGAATTATGCAAGTGCTTTCTTTTAAAATGTACTTTGAAGAATACACTGCAACAGATGTCAAAAGTGAGCCTGATGTTCTCATCCACACTAATTAAACACCAGCTGTGCCAAACACTGCACTGTAAAACCAAAGACAAACAGACAAAAAGGAACTCACAGTAGCAAAACTTCCAGCTCTGATAAGAATCTCTTCCAGTGTTTCTTAAGTTGCATTTTTTTCTCCTAAATGTCATAAAGAAAAGAGAAGGAAAAGAATGAAGAAACAGCTCTCTACTGCTGAGAGTCTCAGTCTAGAGGCTACAGTTTTTCCTTTGGTATAAATAGATTTGAACTTTTTATTTTTCTGGGGAGAGGATCTTTAGCTTTCATCAGATTTTCAAATTTTCTTTAACTCCTAAACATGATTGAGAATGATTGCTCTTGAAGTAAAAGTTTTCATGCAATATGCCATGTTGAGAATTCACAATCAAATTCATCATATTTTCATACATTTACATAAATTCAAACATATATTTGAAGTTCAATAAAAATTCCACAAGAAACAGAAACTCCTTACTTGATGTCACAAAAAAAGTTAATTTATATTACTTATGCTCATTGCAAAATTTCACTGTTTTGGCATTTATGAAATGGCTCCTTTGGATATATTGATTTGAGCTCGCTTCACACTAATTTTGAAAAGATTAGTGTACTCTGCCAAGAAAAGTATGACATAAAAGTTTCAAACTCCAGCCATATAGTACACGCCTTTTATCTCAGCATTTAGGAGGCAGAGACAGGCAGACTTCTGAGTTCCAGGCTAGTCTGGTCTACATATCAAGTTCCAGGCCTGCCAGAGCTGAATACTGAGACCTTGTCTCAAAAAAAAAAAAAAAAAACTAGTCAAGTATCAGGCACATGAATGAATACTGAATAAATGAGTGAATCCAACAGTGCTGTTCTGAACACCTAGTCAGCACCTGGCCTGTTCTTCGTGTCTTCAATGGTGTATCATTACATGGCCCTTTTGTGGCTCTGGATCTCAGCCCCACTGGGGTGCTGCACAGATCTGCCACATCTGATTCCCCATTGCAGAATGGTTTTCAGATTAATGGATATACCATGGAGTTTGAGAAGCACAGATCTGACATGTCTAGTACAATTCTCCATTTCACATCCTCCGAGAATATGAGTAAAGTCATTGTCCCAGTGTTACAAAATTATGTTCTTTTAAAAACAATGTGGTCAGTGGTACATCTACACAATGGAGTACTATTCAACGGTAAAGAAAGATGGCATTATGAACTTTGCAGGTAAATGGATGGAGCTCGAAGCCATTATGCTGAGTGAAGTAACACAGTCCCAGAAAGACAAANGACAAACAGAGGATTGGTTTTCCCCCATTGTGGATGCTAACACTAAATCCCCCAGACAATAAGGCAAGCTGAATGACATTATTGTATATATTTTTTTTTTGTTTTATTGACAATTTATTTTTAAATTGAATCTTTTTCTCAGAAGCTTTAGACATCCACCACTCATTATTTTCAGCCTATGTAATTATGTGATATGAGGTAGAGAGATTGTATCATATTTTAAGAGTTAATACAAAATTAATGAGGAAAAATGTAAATTCCTAGGCATAAGAAAAAAGACTGAAGAAAGATGCAGGACAGTTATGGCAAGAATACATGATCTGGGGTGGGTGGGGTGAAGGGAAGGGAAAGGGGAATAGCCTGAAAACTGATATTGAAAAACTGATGTATGAAAAACACAAAACATCAAGGTAAAAAATCCAAAAAAATGGTGTCAAGGCTTCATGAGAGATCTCATTTTTCCTAAGTTTACATGAACATGCCTGCCTGTCTGCCTCTGTGTACACTGACTGGAGAGAGAAATAAGTGGAGATGCAAGTAGAAAGAAAAACCAATGTACTTCCATTTGCCACCTTAAGAGGGCACTATACTGATGGGCAGGACCAGTGACAGCAGGCGGTTTGGGATAGCTAAATTCGTCTTTTTTTTTTTTTTTTGTTTTTCTGGTCTTTTCGAACAGGGGTCTGCCCTGTAAGCCCCAGCTGTCCTTAGAATGCGCTGTCTGTTAGTACCATTGCTGCGGCTTGAACTCCAAGAATACCGCCTGCCCTTGGCCTCCAAGTGCTAGGATAAAGGCATATGCCACCAGCCTTGTGCTATAGCTAAATTCTTGTAATTGCAAGCGTTCCCTTTAATCACCTGCAAATATTTATTATGAAGCAAATACATGGACCCATGCTGTAATATGTCGTCTGAGTATACAAGGAAACTTTCCATAGAAAATTATTCCAGTGAGAAAAGCTGATGAAGACACCAATACAATGAAATAATGAAATGATGTTGTATCCAGGTCACCAAGGCCATGCTGGAGGGTAAGATGGAATCAAGGAAGGAAGGTGTTAGGAAGTCTAGAAGCAATGGGGTCAGGCTAATAAGAATTCTGCAAAGAGCGTGTGTATTAGGTGTCAGCTGCAGAGAGAAGACTGGAGAGACACTTTGGGAAAGTGGCCTTGAGACTCAACCACAGGAGAATATGCCAACAGGGCCAATAGCAACCCACTGCTAATGAGAAATGGACTTCATAGGACTGAAAAGATGACTCAGCAGTTGCGAGCACTCTGGCATCTTTGAGAGGACCCAGGGTCTATTCCCAGCACCCACATGAGCAACTAACTCCCTAGTCTTTCCAGGGGAGATCTGAGAGCCCTCTTTCTGACCCCCGTCGACCATTGTACAACACAGGTACCACAGAGATGCGGCAATACACTCATACACTTAAATAATAAATATAAATTTATTTAAAGAATTTAATTCATTTGTTCTCTCTACATTCCTCTTCTTTGATTTTTATTTATTTTTTTTTTGAGACTAGGTCTCACCTTTAGTCCCAGCTGGCCTGGAGCTTGCTAGAGTAGACCAGGCTGGCCTTGAAACACAGAGACCGCCTGCCTTGTCGCCCGAGTCGTTGGGGATTAAAGGGGTGCCCACCATGCCCAGCCTAAGTTTGGTATCTATAGCCGACATGTGGTTGCTAGAATCGACCCAGATCCTCTGCAAGAGCAAGTCAGTGCTCTTAATCTCTGAGCCATCGCTCCGTCCCTTGAATTTTTTTTTTTCCCAGCTGATTTCTGTTAGCAGACTGTGATCTCAGAAATCTTGAGGTGTCTATATCAGATTACTGCTACAAAATGCAATTTAAGGACACGAAGAAATCACTTTGTAATTTCTCTCTTTTTCTTTTTTTTATACTTTTACATTTCTTAGCTTTATCCTTTATTATTTTTTTATGTTCCTTTTTTTTTTAAATTTATTTATTTCTGTATGTGTATGAGGATGTCTGCCATGCAAGGTCTGTGCACCCATGTCGTGCAATTGCCGCGAGGTTCAGGAAGGGGTCGCGACATCCCCTGGAACTGAGGCTCCTGGATATGGAGTTCAAGACAGGTTTCTTGGCCGCCATGTGGGTGCTGGGATCGAACCCGTCTCTCTGTAAGAGCGTCGGCGCTCTTAACCGCTAGGAGCTCTATAATTCTTACGTCTGCAGCCTCAATACAGGGAATCCTTTAAAGTTTTTTTTTAATGATGTGCAGGAGTTTTCCCATGTGTGTGGAGGGCAAGATTCCCCGGACGGAGTACTCCGGGTTTCAGTTTGCCCACTGGTCGATCCACTTTCTGTCAACAGTCGGGTTAACGCTAGGCCTTCTCCACCGAATCCCTATTAGATCATCTTTCAGTTTCCGTCCTTCAGGTTTTGGTCAGGTTTACCACATATCTCTAGTACAACCCTCTCACCTTTGCATCAACACCATTTCGACCTAAGGTTATTTGTTTTACGTGCTTTTTTTTTCCCTCTAAGAATGACGAAGTACAGTTTCGATCTGCTCGAGCTCTGGACTTTGTTAGTACAGCTTAAAAACACTAACCTAAGTTTCATTAGTTTTCACTTCAGAAATCTCCCTCCATACCCGCTCTTCCTCCGCCAGTCTAGTACCCTGTATCTCCAGCCAGATTTCCAGCCCATCATTTTACCTAGTATTCGAAGTTGCATTTTGAAATTCAGATCTAAGTCTTTCACTTCTCCACTTCACCAGGCATCGACTTCTCTTTTCTGAATTACCTTTCCTCCACCACCCCGCACTACACCAAATGAGTTACTATGCAGAAGTAAAGCCAGGGCCTTCATGCACATACCTCGGGCCTTTGCATCTGCTCTCTGCTCCACCCAGCAAGTAAGTGTACTTTTCCCCCTTCACTGCCTGCCAAAATTCTACTCACCCCTACAATCCAGATGAAAGGTCACTTCTGTTGTCCACTTTCCCAATAGCTTTCAAGAAATGTTTATTGAGTGGTTGTTTTGTGCAACCAGATACTCCCCTCCTTTGGGTAGGAAGAGATGTTACCCTTCACTCACTCATGGGACCGACCGTCCGTAAAAGCCTCTGCAACAGTACTTCTGTCTCAGCAGTTTAATCCTTCATCCATCTGGCAATTTCCCCTGAAAGACCATGAATTCCTTGTGGACAGAGGATGGCCGGTCAATAGAAAGAGTTAATAAATATTCTTTTTAATGCTATATATGTAAACCATATGTGTACAGTTGGATCATCCCTGGAACTGGAGTTACAGATAGTGTGTACTACCATATGGGTTCTGGTGAACATGAACTGGAAGGCTTCTGTGAGAGCATCAGTGTTCTTTAGCACATGAAGCCATCTCCCCACCCAAATAAATATTGGTCTTTATTGTTGAGAACAGTGAAGAAAATGAAAGGGCATTCTTATTGCGTGTGCGCTCTTGAGTGTGAATTTTTTAAACAGGCGTAGTATCTCAACGAGTCTCATCTCTCGGCCATATGGACTTTGTTGTCTCCTTGCTAGTAGGTTTTGCTACCAAGGTGTCCCCTGTACAAGGTGCAAGGTGTTTACACCTGGCTCCGGTGCACCAGTGTTTAGAGATGGGACAGTCTGGGAAGTAATTAAGATTCCTGAGGGTTCCACTTCATGAGGAGCATTACCTGCTTACAATAGATTCATACTACATGCCATTACTGGGAGACAGTAAAAAGTAGTTTTAGGGCTTTGTTGGAGTAAATTTCTGGGGATGTGTTCTGGAAAAATATACCTTGTCCATGGTCCCTGCATGTCTGTCTGCTTCTGGGCCCCCTTGAGCTGAACAGTTCTACCATTCCTTTCCGACGTGATGTGCTCTCTCAGCACATGGTGCCAGCTGCCCCTGGACTAAATCTTTCAGGAAAACTGTGAGTGCCGCAATGAGCTTCCTGCTCGAACTGACCTCCGTCACGGTCAGTTTGTCAACCAATGATGACAGAACGCTGACTACCTTATTTCTGTGGACAATGTCTTCTTATCTCCTCCTACCTGATCTGTGATAAATGACAAAATTCATACGGCTGGTGCTGAATGCCCAACCTCTGGGCAAGCTGAGGCTGTGGAGAGAATGCAGCTCGTGCTACCCCTCGGTGGATCACAGCTGCTGCTGTCTTAGAAGAAACAGAGTCCCAGGGCCCTGTTGTAGGAAATTCTCATACAATACATCTGAGGATAGGAAGAGATTTTGCTTCCACATTCCTTCAAGGTGGGCATTCATTTCTCTGGTGTCTCCAAGCACCTGACATCATATATCTTATTTCCATCCATAAAACTTCTTTTCAATACACTCCTTTCATGTTGATGAAAAATGACACATTTTGAGATGAAATAAGAGCAAATAAGTGTGATAGTGGAATTACTATCCCGTGACAGGAATTTTTTCCCATACCTGTTTAAATAATTTAACAGCATAGGTCTGGTTTTGAATCTCCACTCTGTAGACTTCAAATATCTCCCCTTCTCCAATTATGAAGTCTTTGTGGAAATTTTTGGTTCCTTCCCTTATACTTTGGAAGCTGAGGGAGGATTTAAGCAGCATTCCTTAGGAGGAAAACAAACAGGAGATAAGCCACACCTCTTCTTTTTCCAAAATCTAAGTCACTGTTATAAGTAGGGTTTACATAAGGAAAATATATGACAGCCCAGTGGAAGGTCCAAGAGGAAGGTCCATGAACCAAACTGAAGTCTACCATGTATTCTCTATAATTTACATGGGTCCTTGTCCTTATATATAAACAAATAAATGCCGCTTTATTAGTAATTAATACCAGTATGATTTTTATACTCAAAGAGACCAACAGAAGAGACTCAGTCGAGTAAGTGATTCTAAAGGATTTTCTTTGTCTTGGGTCAAACTTTGCTATTAACACATTATAATCTAAAACCACTTTAAAAAACTCTTTGTGAATTCTTGAATGTGACTAAAGAATAATTGATCCAAACATGACTATAGAGAAAATATTTTCTTGAGCCAAGCCTCTAAACTGCCTAGAATGATTTCATTGGGGGTAAATGAAGAGTGCCCCTTTTGAAAAATACCATCAAAAGAGACAGTGGGAGAAACATGTAAAGGCAGCCAATAAAATTTAAAGTGTAGAGCGGAGCTATGATTGGCTCAGTAGCAGAGAAGCTTGGGAGTACAATGAGCTCGCTGTAATGCCGAGAACTACCAAGAATTGAAAATAAAAAAACAAATAGAAGTTAATGTGGAAGCACCTGGATTCTCTATATGACCTTCAGCAGTGCTCTGTAATCACCTCAAAAAATCTGTGCAAGTTGGATGAACATTACTGAAGCATATAAACCAACACAATTTTTGAAATGTTTTCTTATGGCACATAAAATGGTGAATTTTGCTAACAGAGAAAAGTCCTGTGTGAAAACTCCATCTCCTCCTCCCTCCTCCTCTTCTTCTCTTCCCCCTCTCTTCCTCCTCTTTCTCCTTTCTTTTTTTTTTTCCTCCTTTTCCTCTTCCCCTCCTCCTCTTCCGCTCCTCCTCTTCTCCTTCTTCTCCTCCTCCTCTTCCTCCCCCTCCTCTTTTTTATTTTTTTTTCTCTTCCTCTCTTCTTCTCCTCTGTTCTCCTACCTCCTCTTCCCTCCTTTCTTCCTCTCCTGTTCATCTAGTTCACAAAGCCTTGGTAGCAAACTCTTGTCTTATTTTCTTTTAAGTGAATGTATATTCATTGTACCAGAGACTATGTTTTAATAAAGACAATTTTCAAGCCGTGGGTTCTTACTCAACCGAGTCATCCATTATAATTGTATAGTGTCCATCAGAATTTGAAATATTTTAGTGTCTATGAAAATATTATGCTAAATCTGAATATAAAGAGTTATGGTTGTTTATTGAGCACATCTCTGTATAAATTCATTTACGTGAAAGTATGATTTAAATAAAAAACTGATTTTCTTTTTTACCTTTTTCATTATGTTCAGGGACAAGAATATTACCCACTGTGACATTGGTTGGTTCCAAAAGAAGAATACATCTAGAAGTAATTTCCATTTTATGAGTCTAAACAAAACAGGCCGCAACAAAATCCACATTCCCCCTGAACTGTACAGTACAATAGAGTAGAATCTAATTTGAGTAGAAAGCAAAGTTATTTTACTTTAATTCAACAGTATTCCACTTCCTACAGACTTAGGCTTCCATGTCATAGGTGAAAAGCAAAGTATTATAGGCCACAGTCACTACCGTCAATTGGAAGTGAACGAGAAGGCTACAAACAACCATTGGTTTAACGTATGCTAACTTGCTAGTAATAAAAACTAACAGCACCACGGAAAACATCAACTATAACAGGAAAAATTAAACAGGGGCCTTAGAGAGATGATTCAGTCAGTTTATGGAGCACAGGCTGGCTTGCTAGAGAGTTTCCGGTCCAGCAGGCCCACAGCCGGTGGCTCACAACACACCTGTAACTTACAGCTTCCAGAAGATCAGACGGCGCCTCCTCTGCCTTCAACAGGCACTGACAAGAATATACATGCAGGCAAAATACTCATAACTAATATTATTATTTTATTATTTTAATTATCTTTTTAAATAACTTTTTATTTATGTGTATGAATAAGTGTCCTTTCTTTTTGTAAGTAACTTTGTTATGTCAGTGCCCACAGAGGCTATAAAAAGGGTGTTTAGATGCCCTGGTAACTGGAGTTATGGACAGTTGGTTAGCTGCCATGTGGGTACATAGGAACTAAACCCAGGTCCTTTCCAAGCAGCCAGTACTCTTAACCCTGAACCATGTCTCTAACCCCATAAATAATTTTTTTGGTTCTTTTGAGACAGGGTCTGCCGTGTAGCCCAGTGTCCTGGAACTCACCTGTAGACCAGGCTGGCTTTGAACTCACAACAGACAACCGATCGCTCTGCCCCTCTGCCTCCCAAAGTGCTAGGATATGAGCATCGTGCCACCATGCCTGGAGCACAAATAAATGTTTAATTAAAAGTCAATAAACTAAATGTTCAATTATGACAAATGTATAGCTCACATCAGTAGCTCTAAGCCTCAGCTCTGGCCTACCCTAGAGGCAGAAAGCTCTCTCTCCTTGAATATTTACAGATCTCTTAATTTCCTTGAACCCTTAAATAATAAAAGACAATGACAACCACCAGAAGACATATAACAGTGCTGGGGCTGGTGAGGTGGCTCAGTGGTTTAAAGAGCACCGACTGCTCTTTGCAGAGGACCGGGGTTCGATTCCAACAAAGCACCCACATGGTTGGCTTAAGAACCGTTTCTAACCGCAGATTCCGGGAATCGACGCCCTCTTTCTGGACCTCCGAGCATTGACGCAACGGACACGTTGAAGCCAACTCTAGCATGCGACAGTCATTTCATACAATTTAAAAAAAAACAATTACATAAGTTCTGAAAAAAACTGTTTGTACAACCCAGCATATTTCCTAGCAGGTATACTTTTCAATCTTTATGGAAACTATGTGTACCAGAGCTCCAGGGTCATTTTCTTTGCACACATGATCTACCTTGGGTGACAGGTTTGGAAACACAAGCTCCTCATGAGTCTGCACTGCAGGGTTCAAGCCTGCTCCTGTAAAACAAGCAAAGGGAGCTGGATGTAAAAATGTTTGTGTCCCCCCCGCATGTTCACATTCTTCACTTGAGGTCATGGAAACCAGTAGTTTTCACTAGGGTGGTGGGTTTGAATGCGAGAATGTCCTTTCAGAAACCAAGTATTTGGATCATTTATGCACCCAGCTCAGTGGTGCCATTCTGGGAGGCTTTATTTAGAATGTGTGGCCAGGCCAAAAAGAAGCACGTCACTGGATGGGCGGGCTTTTGGAGAGCTTCTTAGAGTGTTGCCGATTTGGGCTGCTTTCCTTCTGTGCCGGATGACTGGAACTCTTTACTCCGCTTCCCCCTTTCCGGTGCCTCATCGTACACTATCTCGTCAGCTCTCACAGAGTTGTTTGCACGTATCACATCTCACGTCGGCCTTCCGCTCCAGCCTCCTCTGCCACCATGCCTAACCCCGTTATCATGGACGCCCTCACCCTTATCTCCCCCCCCCGAAACCCTAAGCTCAAATAAACTCTTTCCTTCTGTAAGGAGCCTTGGTCATGGTGTCTTGCACAGCACAGAAAGGTAACTAATACCTAGTAACTTCAGCTTTGTGTGTAGAAATAACTTTGTCCCTTATACAAACGGGGAAGTATTTTCTAATGACGAAGTGAGTCAAGCATATCTATTCATTTAACATGTTGGCGACTTTTAACAACTGTTAGATTCGACAAATGGCTCGCAGTTAAGAGCATCCAGTACTGCTCTTGCAGAGGACCTGGGTTCGATTTCCCAGCACAACAGGCCCACATGGCGGCAAGCTAAAACCATCTTGGGAACCGAACCCCTTTTACTACCTCCACGGCTTGATGACACGGTGTGCCAACCTACATGCACACAGTCATTCATACAACAAAAAAAAAAAAAAAAAAAAAAAAAAAAAAAAAAATTTTAAAGAAAAATCATAAAAATATCATATTTTTTTTTACTAATTTTTGTACATGTTTTAAAATTTTTTTTTTTTTTATTTTTTAATGTTAAATTATTCTTGCCATATAGTTATTCTCATGATTTGGAGGATAACATTAGCTGTTGTAGTGTTGTGTGGTGCGTGTGTGTGTGAGTTGTGGTCCAGAAGGATCTGAACTGTCTCCTAGACAGAGCATACTGTGGAACTACTGAAACTGAGCTTCAATATGGTTTTGGAAGATTAAATCACTAGCACCGTCTGTATTTTCTGACACTGAGAGAATTAAAGTGAAATCAGCTATAGAGAGAAAGTGACGAACCCCGACACCAGTAGAAATAGACAAACAAATTCACACAATAAAAAAAATTTCACACAGAGCAAAGAAAATGCCACAGAGTAAACTTGAAAATACTTTGGGATGAATGAAAATAAGAAAAGAAGCGAGGGGCTAGAGAGATGATTTCAATGGTTAATAGCACTGCTTGCTACTGCAGAGGATGTAGTTGGATTCCCAGTACCCAGCTGGCGGCTACACAACCATCTTGTAACTTCAGTTCACAGGGATTCACAACTCCTTCTTCTCTGAACCTCCGATTGTGGATTACTAACAACACAGGTAACTTACACACAGGCAGATGAATATACTCCATACACCATAAATAAAAAACAATAAATGAAATTAAACTTTCAAAAACTAAAATGTAAGATACACAGCACAGTGTTTAGAAGAAATTCATACTATTGAAAATCTTATCTTAAAAAAGAGAAATGTTTCAATAAAAATTGGACTTGAAAAAAAAAAGAGAGAGAAATATGACGGTAGGTGTGGTGGTTCCATGCCTTAAAGTCCAGCACTCAGGAAACAGAGGCAGAAGGATCCTCTGTGAGATTGGGGCTATCCTGGTCTACACAATGAGAGTTCCAGGCTACACTGTGTGCTATAGGGAGACCCTGTCTCTAAACGCCAAGGAGGAAGGGGAATATCTCAAACCAGTAACAGAGTTTCACTTGAAGGAACTTGAAAGAATAGCAAACTAAAGCAAGCAGAAGGAAGGAAATAATTCATATCACAGTGGAAATAAAGTAGAGAAAATCTAAATGAGAATCATTGAAACCAGAGAAGGTTTTTTGAAAAAGATACCCCAAAGCTGTTAGTACTTCAGAAGGAATAACAAAAGATAGAAGGACGGGATGAAGGAAGGAAGGAGGAAAGGAAAGGAGTGACGGAAAAAATTACTAAATTCACGAAGAAAAGAGTATATCACTGCCAATTTTACTGAAACAATAAGTATTATAAAAATACTATAATATCAACAAATTATTCCAAGAAATTAGATATCTTAGAAGACATGGACATTCTAGAATAACACAATCTATTGAAATTAACTCAAGAAGAAATCATCCGAATGGACTCATAATAATTTTTTAAAGAGTTGAAGTTAGTATTAAGCAACTTCCACAGAGAAAATCTCAGGCTCAGATTAATTCATTGGGTTAAAATCCTCGAAACTTAATTTAACATTTAAAGTTTAATACGGTGAGAAAAACTAAAAAAAAAATTTTTTTTTTTTTTTTTTTTTTTTTTTTTTTTTTTGTCTTTCAAGACAGGGTCTCCCTGGCAGCCGCCAGCTGTCCCAGGAACTCACTCTGAGACCAGGCTGGCCGTGAACTCACAAATCTGCCTGACCTCTGCCTCTGCCTCTGAGTCTTGGTTGGTATTAAAGGTGATGCACCACACACCCAGCAGCAAATCTTTTTTCTTAAGTACATTAAAATAAACATTCAACTTAGTGATGTATATTTCAGAATGAAAGTAGTATATTTGTTTTACCTGTACACAAGCTTCTTTAAACTGTGAATCCCTAAAATAAGTTTTGCAATTAACCTATAGTTTTGATTTTCCAGCAGACTTTGTAGTTTTGCTATATGTAGGAGGTCTAAAAGAAAAAAAAAGTTTAGGGTCAGTGGTCAGTTTTTTGCAGTGATTGGGAAAAAAAAAAGTTTAATAAAATATCTATAGGATTCTTCAAGAGCAAAAGCAGATCATTCGGTAGAGGCAATAAAAAGTATTTTGACACAAATGCCAAGTAAGGATGCAAGAAGGATCATTATCCCTTATGAATATAGATGCAAAAATCCTCAACAAAATACTAGTAAACCAAATCTACATGCAAGAAGTGTCACATATCACAACTAAGTGCGGTTCCCAGGAATCTAAGATTTGGTTAAAACTGAAAATCATTGGGGCTGGAGAGAGATTAGTGGCTAAGAGCGCCGGCTGCTCGTTGCAGTGGGCCGCAGGGTTTCAATCCCCAGAACCCACAGCGAGAAATAAAAAAAAAAAACCTCCAATTCCGGAGAACTCCAGTTTCCGGGAGAATCAGAGACCCTCGTCTGACCTCGCGCGGCATTATGCAGACAATGGGTTGCACAAACCTACATGCAGACCAATACATTCATACACATCAAAAATAAAAAAATAAAAAAGGACACCCCCCCCCCAAAAAAAAAACGAATATTTTTGGGCTGGAGAGATGCCTCAGTGTAAGAGCACTGACTGCTTACCAGAGGACCCACGTTCTATTCCCAGCAACCCACGATGGCGGGCTAAGAACCCTCCTTTAATGGGGCTGGTGGTGCACGGTGCATGCCTTTGATCCTAGCACTTGGGAGCATGAGGCAGGCAGATCTCTTGTGAGTTCAGGCCAGCTAGGATATACAGAGACCCTGTTCTCAAGAAGAGAAAAAAAGAAAATGAAAAGTAATCACATTAATATAAAAAAGGACACAAACAATAGATCATTCAAAAATTGTAAAAAAATTATGTTACAGAATTCAAATACTCTATCAATGATTAAACAAACCTACCAAGCAAAGCAAATCCTAAAACAGAAGAGAACTTCCTTAATTTGATTTAGAACATCTGTTGAAAATCCAGTTAGCACCATACTTAATGGTAAAAGACTGCTTTCCCCTTAAAGTCAAGATTAAGACAGGGATGTTTGGTCTTGCCACTTCCACTCATATTTATACTAAAAGTTCTAGCCAGAGCAACCAGAAAAGATAAATATCATACATCCTGAATTAAGTATTGTCACACAGAACAACATTCCAAGCTTAGGAGGGGTAAAGGCATTAAAATTCATGATCCTTTTGTTATTAAAGAAAAGAGATAATATTTCATTGTCATAAACATGAAATATTCAAAATAGTTCTTCTTCGGGCTGGAGAGATGGCCTGCACGTAAAGCGCGGACCGCTCTTACAGAGACCCGCCCGGGTTCGAATCCCCAGCCCCACATGGCGGCCTGAGAACCATCTGTAACTTCCAATTCTAGGAGAAACTCCAGTTTCCAGGGATCCGACACCCTCTCTTCTGACGCTCCGCAGCATTGCACGAGCATGGGTGTTCACAGACCTACATGCAAACAGTACATTCATAACACATACAGAAATAAAAAAAAAGATTAAAAAGTTAAAAAAACAAAAAACAAAAAAAAACCCCAAAATAGTTACCAAAAGCCAGAGAAAACTGTATTTGACAAAAAAAAAAAAAAACAGAAAGAAAATAAAAACTAGGCTCTGAGAATAGCTTAGCCAATAAAGTGCTTGCGAGGCACACGTGAGGGCCTGGGTCTAATCCCCAAAGCAATAAAACAAAACGAAAAACCCAAACGTGAAAATAAGAAACCCAGAGTGGTGGGCATGTTCGTAATCCCAGCCCCAGAGGTGGGCTGGCAGACCCAGAGCCCGCTGGCCACTTGGCCGTATCCCAATAAGGTGACTCCAGGACCAGAAAGAGACCCTGTCTTAAAACAGGTGGAGGTTCCTGAGAGTGACACTACGGTTAGACCTCTGGCCTCCATGTGCACAGGCACATGCACACACACTTTGTAAAAGCCTTGAGCATCCACACCTACACAGCCAAGTGAAACTAGAGAAAAACTGCTGATCATTAAACTGTAGATGAAAAATATGATGCGTAAGTAATATGTATACCTAGGAGTTATGCAGTAAACAAAAGTTTCTAATCACCTGTATCAAACCTCTTCTCCAGGACTCAGGGGACTCATTGCAAAAGAAGGGGGGTGGAAGATTGAAGTTTTGGTTAGTTTTCGGACAAGTTGGCTATGTCTTAATCTCTGAGGGATTGTTTAATTTGGGTAATGAAACCACCTAGTGGCAGAAACCAGAATTGCAGGAATAGCTCCTGGGACGCTCTTTCTCAGAAAGACTCAGAAGACAATTCAAATCTAAGGTTCAAATATGAAAGGAACAACATATCTCTAAAATTAAAAGCTTCCACCTAAAAGAACGAAAGTTAGAGAAAGATGGGCAAAGTGGATTATCCAGGTAAAAATGGGTTATTCAGGTAAAAATGGGTTATCTAGGTAAAATGGGTTATCCAGGTAAAAATGGGTTGTCCAGGTAAAAATGGGTTATCCAGATAAAATGGGTTTCAGGTAAAATTGGTTATCCAATGAAGGTATTCAGGAAAAGGGTTTTAGATAGGTTATCTAGGTAAAATGGGTTATCCAGAGTAAAATGGGTTGTCCAGGTAAAATGGGTTGTCCAGGTAAAATGGGTTATCCAGGTAACTGAAAAATCTGTCCACGACAGCTGCAAGGAAAGACTTAAGCCTCCTTATGTGTTTTCAATGAGCGTTCCAACTTCTCTATTCTGTGGTCACACAGGACACACCTGGTCAGCTGGCTTGTGTCCAAAAATCACTAAAATTTTTCTGTATTTTTTAATTTTTATTATGCTTTGCTTCCATTTTTCCAATTATCAGGCTATCCCTTTCTCCCCCCACCACCAGAATCATGCCAACCCTGATCTCTTAGTTTATTTACTATAAGGATATCACATTACTGTAAACACTTATTATTTAAGGCATTGGCTCAATAAATTACAAACAAGTAATGCTACTTTTCTTGGGGTAAGAGACCATTCTCTTCCTCCCAGATTCATGTTACTTCCTGTACCAGAGCAGTAAATAGCTGCTTTCTACTAATCTGCTAACAAGCATTTTAAAAATGGAAATAAACTCAGCACATCCAACAGTCAGCGAAGAATGTGGAATCTTTGTCTACTTACAGCCTAACTCCTTCTCTGATGCATAAACAACTAGACAGTGAAGACACACCCCTGAAATCCATTCCAGAACACTGAAATACAACATGCCCATGTGTGCTGTTAAGCTGGTACAGGCATGTACTGAGAACAGCAAGCTACGTATGTAGGTGGACTCCATGGCTGGAAAGGGCTCAGATAATGAAAAGGTATTGCCTTTATAGTTCCTAAGCACTCACTGTTTATCTCTTGCTCAGCTTCAGGGGGATGTACTCTACTATGCAAGTAAAGGAATCACATACAAATAAATGGTCCAAGGATCATCAACTGTTGTTATGTAGCAATTTCCCTCGAATTCCTTGAGACACAAGAAGTTCTTAGAGGGGAAGAGGAGGGCGGGTAGAAGGGTTTGTTGGGACTCAGAAAGTAAACAATTCAGATGTCTTGGGAAATTCCTGAAACACATTTGGTGCACAAAGCCTCTTCTTCTCAGAGGTTGTATAAGAAGTAAGGGCTGCAGAGGAGGTGGGGACCAGCCGAGCTGCCCAGAGGAGACTTTTCAACCTGTGGAGTTGATGCACATAGTGCCGAGCTCCAGGGCTCCAGCTTTTGTGGGCTTTGGGTAATGCAGCTCCTTTGACTCCATTTCCCTGCTTCTGAAAATAATCCCCTGACCCACACTTCCATAAGTAACCCCAATAAGTCATTGCTTCGTCAATTTTGGATTTCAGTGGTATTGATACTTTGGTTTGTCATGGGTTCCCTATGTGGAATAAATAGACATGTGTGGCATATCCCCCAAAGAAAAGTATCATACAACACCCACCTATGCAAATGATATCATACTAGAAGCCTATTGAAAACTAATATTCCATTAATATCAAAATCTACCAAGTAGAAGTCATTCTAAAACTATACTTTTCTGGTATAAATCTCTAAGGATTTCTTCTTGTAAATTTTCTTTGGGTAACAAGGTAACAAGGGAGAGGCTACTACACACTTAATGTATTACCAAACAATCCGGGTAAAAACATACAAAATTGAAAATATGCCTGGATGAAATGTGCCAAAGAGTGGTGTTGACTCAAAAGTTTATGCTCTAAAAGACCTGAGTCTATAAGCAAAGGCAACAATCACTAGGGCCATTATTATTGTTGAAGTGAGTAAGTGTGAGTATAAGAAGTAGATGAGACACTGTTAAGAGACCACTGACAGAGAATGAGCAGGAAAAAGTTTCATGATCTCACGGCCAGTTATCTCAGAATGGAAAGCATGACCCAATATCAGAAGACAAGCTGGGCAATATGGTTCAGAAGATTAAGGTGCTTTTTATTTCTGTATGTGTATGAATGTACTGTCTGCATGCAGGTCTGTGCACCCGTGTCGTGCAACGCCGCGGAGTTCAGAAGAGGGTCTCGGATTCCCCTGGAACTGGAGTTCTCCTGTAATTGGAGCTTCAGACGGTTCTCAGCCGCCATGTGGGTGCTGGGGATCGAACCCGGGTCCTCTGTAAGAGCGGTCGGCGCTCTTAACCGCTAGGCCATCTCTCCAGCCCCACTTTGTAATTTCTTAAAAGGCTCTGTAGTGCAAGCCTCAAATAGAAATTCCTTTTTTTAAAATTTTATTTATTTCTGTATGTGTATGAAGGTACTGTCTGCATGCAGGTCTGTGCACCCATGTCGTGCAATGCCGCGGAGGCCAGAAGAGGGTGTCGGACTCCCCTGGAACTGGAGTACTCCTGGGAATTGGAGTTTCAGACAGTTCTTGGCCACCATGTGGGTGCTGAGGATCGAACCCCGGTCTTCTGTAAGAGCAGTCGGCGCTCTTAACCGCTAGGCCATCTCTCCAGCCCCAGAAATTCCTTTAGATTCCATACTCTCCCCTATTTCCCAGTTCTGTCCAGTAGTCACTAGGTTTGGTCAGTTTCCCATCATCTCTAGTACACCCTCTCACCTTCATCAACACCATTTCGACCTAAGGATTTGTTACCGTGCTTTTTTTCCCTCTAAGAATGACTAAGTACAGTTTCTCTAGGTGACTCTACTTTGAGTACAGCTGAAAAACACTAACCTAAGTTCTGTAGTTTTCACTTCAGAAATCTCCCTCTACCCGCTCCTTCCTCCTCCAGTCTAGTACCCATTATCTCCAGCCAATTTCCAGCCCATCATTTTACCTAGTATTCGAAGTTGCATTTTGAAATTCAGATCTAAGTCTTTCACTTCTCCACTTCACCAGGCATCGACTTCTCTTTTCTGAATTACCTTTCCTCCACCACCCCGCACTACACCAAATGAGTTACTATGCAGAAGTAAAGCCAGGGCCTTCATGCACATACCTCGGGCCTTTGCATCTGCTCTCTGCTCCACCCAGCAAGTAAGTGTACTTTTCCCCCTTCACTGCCTGCCAAAATTCTACTCACCCCTACAATCCAGATGAAAGGTCACTTCTGTTGTCCACTTTCCCAATAGCTTTCAAGAAATGTTTATTGAGTGGTTGTTTTGTGCAACCAGATACTCCCCTCCTTTGGGTAGGAAGAGATGTTACCCTTCACTCACTCATGGGACCGACCGTCCGTAAAAGCCTCTGCAACAGTACTTCTGTCTCAGCAGTTTAATCCTTCATCCATCTGGCAATTTCCCCTGAAAGACCATGAATTCCTTGTGGACAGAGGATGGCCGGTCAATAGAAAGAGTTTAATAAATATTCTTTTAATGCTTATATGTACACCATATGTGTACAGTTGGATCCCCTGGAACTGGAGTTACAGATAGTTGTGTACTACCATATGGGTGCTGGGAACTGAACTGGAGGCTTCTGTGAGAGCATCAAGTGCTCTTTAGCACTGAGCCATCTCCCCAGCCCTAATAAAATGTTTCTTGATTGCTGACACCGTGAAGAAAATGAAGGGCAGTTCTTTTGCGTGTGCGACTCTTGAGTTTGATTTTTAAACAGGCTGTAGTATCTCAACTATCTCATCTGCTCTGGCCATTGCTTTGTTGTCTCCTTGCTGTGGTTTTGATACCAAGTGTCCCCTGTAAAGGTGCAGGTGTTACAGCCTTGGCTCCCGGTGCACCAGTGTTTAGAGATGGGACAGCTGGGAAGTAATTAGATCCTGAGGGTTCCAACTTCATGAGGGCATTACCTGCTTCATAGATTCATACTACAATGCCATTACTGGGAGACAGTAAAAAGTAGTTTTAGGGCTTTGTTGGAGTAAATTTCTGGGGATGTGTTCTGGAAAAATATACCTTGTCCATGGTCCCTGCATGTCTGTCTGCTTCTGGGCCCCCTTGAGCTGAACAGTTCTACCATTCCTTTCCGACGTGATGTGCTCTCTCAGCACATGGTGCCAGCTGCCCCTGGACTAAATCTTCAGAAACTGTGAGCCACAATGAGCTTCCTGCTGCGAACTGACCTCCTCAGGTCAGTTTGTCACAATGATGAAGAACTGACTACCTTATTTCTGCTGGAAATGTCTTCTTTCTCATCCTCCTGATCTGTGATAAATGACAATTCATACGGCTGGGCTGAATGCCCACCTCTGGCAGAGCTGAGGCTGTGGAGAGGATGCAGCTCATGCTACCTCGGTGGTCACAGCTGCTCTTCTTAACAGAGTCCCAGGGCCCTGTTGTAGGAAATTCTCATACAATACATCTGAGGATAGGAAGAGATTTTGCTTCCACATTCCTTCAAGGTGGGCATTCATTTCTCTGGTGTCTCCAAGCACCTGACATCATATATCTTATTTCCATCCATAAAACTTCATTTTCAAATACACCTCCTTTCAATGTTGATGAAAAATGACACATTTTGAGATGAAATAAGAGCAAATAAGTGTGATAGTGGAATTACTATCCCGTGACAGGAATTTTTTCCCATACCTGTTTAAATAATTTAACAGCATAGGTCTGGTTTTGAATCTCCACTCTGTAGACTTCAAATATCTCCCCTTCTCCAATTATGAAGTCTTTGTGGAAATTTTTGGTTCCTTCCCTTATACTTTGGAAGCTGAGGGAGGATTTAAGCAGCATTCCTTAGGAGGAAAACAAACAGGAGATAAGCCACACCTCTTCTTTTTCCAAAATCTAAGTCACTGTTATAAGTAGGGTTTACATAAGGAAAATATATGACAGCCCAGTGGAAGGTCCAAGAGGAAGGTCCATGAACCAAACTGAAGTCTACCATGTATTCTCTATAATTTACATGGGTCCTTGTCCTTATATATAACAAATAAATGGCTTTTTAGATATGTGAATACCAGTATGATTTTTATCTCCAAAGAGACCAACAGAAGAGCTCAGTCGAGTAAGTGATTCTAAGGATGTTTCTTTGTCATTGGGTCAAACTATTGCTATTAACACATTATAAATCTAAAACCACTTTAAAAAACTCTTTGTGAGATTCTTGATGTGACTAAAGAATATTGTCCAAACATGACTTATAGAGAAAATTTTCTTGAGCCAAAGCCTCTAACTGCCTAGATGATTTCATTGGGGGTAAATGAAGATGTGCCCCTTTTGAAAAATACCATCAAAAGTAGACAGTGGGAGAAAACATGTAAAGGCAGCCAAATATAAATTTAAAGTGTAGAGGAGCTATGGATATGGCTCAGTAGCAGAGAACTTGGGAGTACAAATGAAGCTCTGGCTGTAATGCCCAGAACTACACAAAATGAAAATAAAAAACAAAGTAGAAGTTAATGTGGAGCACCTGGATTTTTATAGTGACCTTCAGCAGTGCTCTGTAATCACCTCAAAAAATCTGTGCAAGTTGGATGAACATTACTGAAGCATATAAAACTCAACACAATTTTTGAAATGTTTTCTTATGGCACATGAAAATGGTGAATTTTGCTAACAGAGAAAAGTCCTGTGTGAAACTCCTGTCTCCTCCTCCTCCTCCTCTTCCTCTTCCCCCTCCTCTTCCTCCTCTTTCTCCTCCTCTTCTTCCCCCTCCTTTTCCTCTTCCCCCCTCCTCTTCCTCCTCCTCTTCCTCCTCCTCCCCTCCTCTTTCTCCCCTCCTCTTCCTCTTCCTCTTCTTCTTCCTCCTCTTTCTCCTCCTCCTCTTCCTCCTTGTCTTCCTCCTCCTGTTCATCTAGTTTCACAAAAGCCTTGTAGCAAACTCATTTCTTATTTTCTTTTAATTGATGTATATTCATTGTACCAGAGCTATGTTTTATAAAGACAATTTTCAGCCAGTGGGTTCTTACCTCAACCGAGTCATCCATTATAATTGTAAGTGTCCATCAGAATTTGAAATATTTTAGTGTCTATGAAAATATTATGCTAAATCTGAATATAAAGAGTTATGGTTGTTTATTGAGCACATCTCTGTATAAATTCATTTACGTGAAAGTATGATTTAAATAAAAAACTGATTTTCTTTTTTACCTTTTTCATTATGTTCAGGGACAAGAATATTACCCACTGTGACATTGGTTGGTTCCTAAAAGAAGAAATACATGCTAAAGTAATTCCATTTTATAAGTCTAAACAAAACAGAGCCGCAACAGAAATCCACAGTTCCCCATGAGACTGTACAGTACAATAGAGTAGAATCTAATTTAGTAGAAAGCAAAGTTATTTTACTTTATTCAACAGTATTCACTTCCTTACAGACTTAAGGCTTCCATGTCAATGGTGAAAAGCAAAGTATCAAGGCCACAGTCACTTACAGTCAATTGGAAGTGAACAGGAAGGCTACAACAACCATTGTTTAGTTGCTAACTTGCTGTAATAAAAACTAACAGCACCACGGAAAACATCAACTATAACAGGAAAATTAAAAACAGGGGCCTTGAGAGATGATTCAGCAGTTATGAGCACAGGCTGCTCTTGCAGAGAGTTCAGGTCCCAGCACCCACACGGTGGCTCACAACCACCTGTCATTACAGTTCCAAGGATCAGACGCCCTCCTCTGGCCTTCACAGGCACTGCAAGAATATACATGCAGGCAAAATACTCATAACTAATATTTTTTATTATTTTAATTTATTTTTAAGTTAACATATTTTTATTTATGTGTATGAATGTCTTGCCTCCATGTACAGAGTGAAACTCTGTCATGCAGTGCCCACAGAGGCTATAAAAAGGGTGTTTAGATGCCCTGGAACTGGAGTTATGGACAGTTGTTAGCTGCCATGTGGGTACTAGGAACTAAACCCAGGTCCTTTCCAAGAGCAGCCAGTACTCTTAACCACTGAACCATGTCTCTAACCCCATAAAATAATTTTTTTTGGTCTTTTTGAGACAGGGTCTCCGTGTAGCCCCAGCTGTCCTGGAACTCACTCTGTAGACCAGGCTGGACTTGAACTCACACAGACCCACCTGCCTCTGCCTCCCAAGTGCTAGGATTATAGGCATGTGCCACCATGCCTGGCACAAAATAATTTTTAATTAAAAGTCAATAACTAAATGTTCAATTATGACAAATGTATAGCTCACATCAGTAGCTCTAAGCCTCAGCTCTGGCCTACCCTAGAGGCAGAAAGCTCTCTCTCCTTGAATATTTACAGATCTCTTAATTTCTTGAACCCTCAACTAAATAAAAGACAAATGACAACACCAAAACATTTACAGTGCTGGGGCTGGAGAGATGGCTCAGTGGTTAAGAGCACCGACTGCTCTTGCAGAGGACCGGGGTTCGATTCCCAGCACCCACATGGTGGCTAAGAACCGTTTCTAACTCCAGTTCCAGGGGAATCTGACGCCCTCTTCTGACCTCCGCAGCATTGCACGGCACGGGTGCACCAACCTGCATGCAGACAGTACATTCATACACATTAAAAAAAAAAATTACAGTTCTGAAAAAACTGTTTGTACACCCAGCATTTTCCTAGCAGGTACTTCAATCTTTATGGAAACTATGTGTACCAGAGCTCCAGGGTCATTTTCTTTGCACACATGATCTACCTTGGGTGACAGGTTTGGAAACACAAGCTCCTCATGAGTCTGCACTGCAGGGTTCAAGCCTGCTCCTGTAAAACAAGCAAAGGGAGCTGGATGTAAAAATGTTTGTGTCCCGCATGTTCACTCTTCAGAGGTCATGAAATCCAGTATTTCACTAGGGTGGTGGTTTGAATGAGAATGTCCTTCATAGAAACCAAGTATTTGGACATTTTGTCCCCAGCTAGTGGTGCCATTCTGGGAGGCTTTATTTAGAATGTGTGGCCAGGCCAAAAGAAGCACGTCACTGGGGGCGGGCTTTGAGAGTTCTTAAGTGTTGCCGAATTTCCGGTCTGTCTTTGCTTCCTGTGCCTGTTTGAAGATGGCGATCACTCGGCCTTCCGCTCCAGCCTCCTCTGCCACCATGCCTACCCCGTTATCATGGACCCTCACCCTTATCCCCCGAACCCTAAGCTCAAATAAACTCTTCCTTCTGTAAGGAGCCTTGGTCATGGTGTCTTGTCACAGCCACAGAAAGGTAACTAATACCTAGTAACTTCAGCTTTGTTCAAGTGAAATAATTATGAATTTATACACGGGAAGTATTTTCTAATGACGAAGTAGTCAAGCATACTGCTATTCATTTAGAGCATGATTGGCTACTTTAAACTGTTAGATGGCAAGATGGCTCAGTGTTAAGAGCATCGACTGCTCTTGCAGAGGACCTGGGTTCGATTCCCAGCACAGCATCCACATGGCGGCAGCTAAGAACCATCTTGGGGAATCCGACACCCTGTTCTGACCTCCACGGCACTGCATGACACGGTGTGCCAACCTACATGCAGACAGTACACTCATACACACACACAAAAATTAAATACATAAATAAATTACAGAGCAAATTAGAAAACTGAGAGGAAAAAATGTATTTTTTACTAATTTTTGTACATGTATTTAAAATTTTTTAAGTTATAAGATTATATCTCCATGGATTAGTTCATGTCTTCACTATTTTGGTAATAAAGCATTAGCAATGTTTGGTATGAGTGTGTGTGTGTGTGTGTGTGTGTGTGTGTGTGTCCAGAGGATGCTGAACATTCTCCTAGACAGAGCATATGTGGAATAATGAAATGAGCTTCAATATGTTTGGAAGATTTAAATCATAGCAAGTCTGTTTTCTGAACACTGGAGAATTAAAGTGAAATCAGCTATAGAGAGAAAATTGAGAAACCCAGACACATGTAGAAATTAAAAACAAATTCACACATAAAAAAAATTTCACCACCAGTGAGCCAAAGAAAATGCCACAGAGTAAACTTGAAAATACTTTGGGATGAATGAAAATAAGAAAAGAAGCGAGGGGCTAGAGAGATGATTCAATGGTTAAGTGCACTGGCTGCTCTGCAGAGGATGTAGTTGGATTCCCAGTACCCACATGGCAGGCTAACAACCATCTGTAACTCCAGTTCCAGGGGATCAAACTCCTCTTCTGACCTCCATGTGCATTACACAACACAGGTGAACTTACACACATGGAGATGAAATACTCATACACATAAAATAAAAACAATAAATGAAATAAACTTTCAAAAACTAAAATGTAAGATACACAGCACAGTGTTTAGAAGAAAATTCATAGCTATAAAATCTTATCTTAAAAAAGAGAAATGTTTCAATAAAAATTGGCTTTGAAAAAAAAAAGAGAGAGAAATATGACGTAGGTGTGGTGGTTCCATGCCTTTAGTCCCAGCACTCAGGAAACAGAGGCAGAAGGATCCTCTGTGAGATTGGGGCTATCCTGGTCTACACAGTGAGTTCCAGGCTCACTGGTGCTATAGGGAGACCCTGTCTCTAAAAGACCAAGGAGGAAGGGGAATATCTCAAACCAGTAACAGAGTTTCACTTGAAGGAACTTGAAAGAATAGCAAACTAAAGCAAGCAGAAGGAAGGAAATAATTCATATCACAGTGGAAATAAAGTAGAGAAAATCTAAATGAGAATCATTGAAACCAGAGAAGGTTTTTTGAAAAAGATCCCCAAACTGTTAGTACTTCAGAAGGAATAACAAAAGATAGGAAGGAAGGGATGAAGGAAGGAAGGAGGAAAGGAAGGAGTGAAGGAAAAATTACTAAAATCAAGAAGAAAAGAGATATCACTGCCAATTTTACTGAAACAATAAGTATTATAAAAATACTATAATATCAACAAATTATTCCAAGAAATTAGATATCTTAGAAGACATGGACATTCTAGAATAACACAATCTATTGAAATTAACTCAAGAAGAAATCATCCGAATGGACTCATAATAATTTTTTAAAGATTGAATTAGTATTTAGCAACTTCCCACAGAGAAAATCTCAGGCTCAGATTAATTCATTGGTTAAATCCGCGAAACAATTTAACATTTAAAGTTTAATACTTGGTAGAACAAACCTTTTTTTTTTTTTTTTTTTTTTTGTCTTTTTCAAGACAGGGTCTCCCTGCAGCCCCAGCTGTCCCGGAACTCACTCTGTAGACCAGGCTGGCCTTGAACTCACAAATCTGCCTGCCTCTACCTCCCGAGTGCTGGGATTAAAGGTGTGCACCACCACACCCAGCACAAATCTTTTTTCTTAAGTACATTAAAATATACATCAACTTAGTATGTAATTTCAGATGTAAATTTATATTTTTATTACCTGTACACAAGCTACAGTTAAATGTGAATCCATAATATGTTTTTGCAATTAACCTATAGTTTGATTTTCAGACTTTGTAATTTGCATATGTAAGGAGGTGTAAAAAGAAAAAAAAAATGTTTATGTTAGTTTTTTTTTTTTGCTGTTGGGAAAAAAAAAAAAGTTTAATACATATCCTATACGGATTCTTCAAGAGCAAAAGCAGATCATTCGGTAGAGGCAATAAAAAGTATTTTGAACAAATGCCAAGTAAGGATGCAAGAAGGATCATTATCCCATATGAATATAGATGCAAAAATCCTCAACAAACTACAGTAAACCAATCTACATGCAAGAAGTGTCACATATCACACCTAAGTGCGGTTCCCAGGAATCAAGATTGGTTAAAACTGAAAATCATGGGGCTGGAGAAGATAGTGGCTAAGAGCACCGGCTGCTCTTGCAGAGGACCCGGGTTCAATCCCCAGCACCCACATGGCGGCTGAGAACAGTCTGTAACTCCAATTCCAGGAGAACTCCAGTTCCGGGAGAATCAGAGACCCTCGTCTGACCTCGCCGGCATTGCACGACATGGGTGCACAAACCTACATGCAGACAATACATTCATACACATACAAAAATAAATAAAATAAAAAAAGAGACAACCCCCCCCAAAAAAAAAAACCTGAAAATCAGGGCTGGAGAGATGGCTCAGTGGTTAAGAGCACTGACTGCTTTACCAGAGGACCCACGTTCTATTCCCAGCACCCACATGGCGGCTAAGAACCCTCTTTAAGGCGGGCATGGTGGTGCACGGTGCATGCCTTTGATCCTAGCACTTGGGAGGCAGAGGCAGGCAGATCTCTGTGAGTTCCAGGCCAGCTAGGGCTATACAGAGACCCTGTCTCAAAAAGAAGAAAAAAAAAAAAACTGAAAATTAATCACATTAATATAAAAAAGGACACAAAGCACATGATCATATCAAAAGATTGTAAAAAATTATGTTACAGAATTCAATACTCTATCATGATAAACAAAACCTACCAAAGCAAAAGCAAATCCTAGAAACAGAAGAGAACTTCCTTAATTTGATTTAGAACATCTGTTGAAAATCCAGTTAGCACCATACTTAATGGTAAAAGACTGCTTTCCCCTTAAAGTCAAGATTAAGACAGGGATGTTTGGTCTTGCCACTTCCACTCATATTTATACTAAAAGTTCTAGCCAGAGCAACCAGAAAAGATAAATATCATACATCCTGAATTAAGTATTGTCACACAGAACAACATTCCAAGCTTAGGAGGGGTAAAGGCATTAAAATTCATGATCCTTTTGTTATTAAAGAAAAGAGATAATATTTCATTGTCATAAAATGAAATATTCAAAATAGTTCTTCTGGGGCTGGAGAGATGGCCTAGCAGTTAAGAGCGCGGACCGCTCTTACAGAGGACCCGGGTTCGATCCCCAGCACCCACATGGCGGCTGAGAACCATCTGTAACTCCAATTCTAGGAGAACTCCAGTTCCAGGGAATCCGACACCCTCTTCTGACCTCCGCGGCATTGCACGACATGGGTGCACAAACCTACATGCAAACAGTACATTCATACACATACAGAAATAAAAAAAAAATTAAAAAAGTTAAAAAAACAAAAAACAAAAAAAAAACCCCAAAATAGTTCTTCTAATAAGCCAGTAGAAAACTGTGTATTTTGTATCAAAACTAGAAAAAAATAAAACTAGGCTGCTGAGATAGCTTAGCCAATAAAGTGCTTGCGAGGCACACGTGAGGGCCTGGGTCTAATCCCCAGAACGCATATAAAAACAAAACGAAAAAAACCCAAACGTGAAAATAAGAAACCCAGAGTGGTGGGCATGTTCGTAATCCCAGCCCCAGAGGTGGGCTGGCAGACCCAGAGCCCGCTGGCCACTTGGCCTATCCCAATAAGTGACCTCCGGACCAGAAAGAGACCCTGTCTTATAAAACAGGTGGATGGTTCCTGAGAAGTGACACTACGGTTGACCTCTGGCCTCCATGTGCACAGGCACACATGCACACACACTTGTAAGCCTGAGCATCCACACCTACACACACAAGATGAAACTAGAGAAAAACTGCTGATCATTAAACTGTAGATGAAAAATATGATGCGTAAGTATATGTATACCTGGAGTATGGCAGTAAACAAAAGTTCTAATCACCTGTATCAAACCTCTGTCTCCCAAGACTCAGGGATCATTGCAGAAAGAGGGGGTGGAAAGATTGTAAAGTTTGTTGTAGTTTTCTGGACAAGTTTGGCTATGTCTTAATCTCTGAGGGATTGTTTAATTTGGGTAATGAAACCACCTAGTGGCAGAAACCAGAATTGCAGGAATAGCTCCTGGGACGCTCTTTCTCAGAAAGACTCAGAAGACAATTCAAATCTAAGGTTCAAATATGAAAGGAACAACATATCTCTAAAATTAAAAGCTTCCACCTAAAAGAACGAAAGTTAGAGAAAGATGGGCAAAGTGGATTATCCAGGTAAAAATGGGTTATTCAGGTAAAAATGGGTTATCTAGGTAAAATGGGTTATCCAGGTAAAATGGGTTGTCCAGGTAAAAATGGGTTATCCAGATGAAATGTGTTATTCAGGTAAAATGGGTTATCCAGATAAAAATGGGTTATCTAGGTAAAATGGGTTATCCAGGTAAAATGGGTTGTCCAGGTAAAATGGGTTGTCCAGGTAAAATGGGTTATCCAGGTAACTGAAAAATCTGTCCACGACAGCTGCAAGGAAAGACTTAAGCCTCCTTATGTGTTTTCAATGAGCGTTCCAACTTCTCATTCTGTGGTCAACACAGGACACACCTGGTCAGCTGGCTGTGTGTATCCAAGAAATCACTGAATTACACTTTTAACAACATATGTAATTAAAAATTTTCAACATTATTATTTAAGGCATTGGCTCAATAAATTACAAACAAGTAATGCTACTTTTCTTGGGGTAAGAGACCATTCTCTTCCTCCCAGATTCATGTTACTTCCTGTACCAGAGCAGTAAATAGCTGCTTTCTACTAATCTGCTAACAAGACATTTTAAAAATGGAAATAAACTCAGCACATCCAACAGTCAGCGAAGAATGTGGAATCTTTGTCTACTTACAGCCTAACTCCTTCTCTGATGCATAAACAACTAGACAGTGAAGACACACCCCTGAAATCCATTCCAGAACACTGAAATACAACATGCCCATGTGTGCTGTTAAGCTGGTACAGGCATGTACTGAGAACAGCAAGCTACGTATGTAGGTGGACTCCATGGCTGGAAAGGGCTCAGATAATGAAAAGGTATTGCCTTTATAGTTCCTAAGCACTCACTGTTTATCTCTTGCTCAGCTTCAGGGGGATGTACTCTACTATGCAAGTAAAGGAATCACATACAAATAAATGGTCCAAGGATCATCAACTGTTGTTATGTAGCAATTTCCCTCGAATTCCTTGAGACACAAGAAGTTCTTAGAGGGGAAGAGGAGGCGGGGTAGAAGGGTTTGTTGGGACTCAGAAAGTAAACAATTCAGATGTCTTGGGAAATTCCTGAAACACGTTTGGTGCACAAAGCCTCTTCTTCTCAGAGGTTGTATAAGAAGTAAGGGCTGCAGAGGAGGTGGGGACCAGCCGAGCTGCCCAGAGGAGACTTTTCAACCTGTGGAGTTGATGCACATAGTGCCGAGCTCCAGGGCTCCAGCTTTTGTGGGCTTTGGGTAATGCAGCTGCCTTTGACTCATCCCTGCTTCTGAAAATAACCCCTGACTCCCACTCCTATAAGTAACCCCAATAAGCTCATTGCTTCGTCAATTTGGATTTCAGTGGTATTGATACTTTGGTTTGTCATGGGTTCCCTATGTGGAATAAATAGACATGTGTGGCATATCCCCCAAAGAAAAGTATCATACAACACCCACCTATGCAAATGATATCATACTAGAAGCCTATTGAAAACTAATATTCCATTAATATCAAAATCTACCAAGTAGAAGTCATTCTAAAACTATACTTTTCTGGTATAAATCTCTAAGGATTTCTTCTTGTAAATTTTCTTTGGGTAACAAGGTAACAAGGGAGAGGCTACTACACACTTAATGTATTACCAAACAATCCGGGTAAAAACATACAAAATTGAAAATATGCCTGGATGAAATGTGCCAAAGAGTGGTGTTGACTCAAAAGTTTATGCTCTAAAAGACCTGAGTCTATAAGCAAAGGCAACAATCACTAGGGCCATTATTATTGTTGAAGTGAGTAAGTGTGAGTATAAGAAGTAGATGAGACACTGTTAAGAAACCACTGACAGAGCATGAGCAGGAAAAGTTTCATGATCTCACTGGCCAGTTATCTCAGAATGGAAAGCATGACCCAATATCAGAAGACAAGCTGGGCAATATGGTTCAGAAGATTAAGGTGCTTGGTGCACAAGCCTGGTGCCCTGAGTTCAATCCCCAGAACCCACACAAAGAAAGACAGATGCTGCAGGACACATCTGCAACCCAGCATTCCTAGAATGACATGGGAGGTAGAAACAGGAGTATCTCCTGGAAGTTCACCAGACAGCTATCCTGGGGTATGCAGGATGGCAGAAACAACACGAGAGACCTTGCCTCAGCAAGGTAGAAGATAGGAACAAACTCCCCAGAGTCATCCTCTGACCAACACACGTGTCATGGCATAAGGGTCTCTCTCTCTCTCTCTCTCTCTCTCTCTCTCTCTCTCTCTCTCTCTCTCTCTCTCTCTCTCTCTCTCTCTCTCTCTCTCTCTCTCTCTCTCTCTTTCTCTCTCTCTCTCACACACACACACACACCCTACACACACAATGTGAAGTTGCAAGTTCCACTGCAGCCAAAAGCAACACGTAAAGAATTACTGACATCATGACAGGCCAATGACTCGGGTAAAATGCAGGACTTCCATTTACAAACGAAAATCCCTGAAGGATTTGATGGAGAACTGCAATATAAGAATGTGTTTACCGTGGTTCATAAGTAGATGGACAGCTCGGTGATGCCCCATCTCCCAGAGAACCTGTAAGAGGTCACCGACGGTTTTGTTTCTCTGTGCCCAGGACCACAGCAATTCTCTTGTTCCACTTTTACCTTGGTCGACATATTTTTCAATATGACGAACATCCAGCCAGCTGTTTGAAAGTCGCTCCGCTGTGGAAATTGAAATAGAACAAAAGAATAGATTGCTTCTATTCAAATACTTTAGTTTCCCGGGCATGGTAGGGCATGCCTTTAATCCCAGCACTCAGAAGGCAGAGACAAGTGAGACGGAGGCCAGCTTCATCTACAGAGTGAGTTCCAGACCAGCTGGGGTGACAGGAAGACCATGTCTCAAAACAAACAAATAAATCAAATCAAATCCTTACATTTTTGTCGCCTTATATATTTTACTTCATTTGCATTATGATCTTTGATTTTGAAGTCAATTAGTATATACTCCGCCCTTCCACGAATATTCACATTATTGACCATGGAAAACCATCAGAATGAGTAACAACTGAACCTTAAACTGCACTCTAATTTCACTAGCTGTTTTACTAGTGGACTTGTCTCTTTTGGAGTCCTAATGTTTCCTTCATTGCATTTATTTATTTCTGAGGGTCCTCTGCTCTGTGCTGGTTCCTCTGTCTTTCAGGTCAGTGGGTAACAGTGTGTCCTCAGTGGACATCCAGGTGTTTGATGCAGATGTCTAATCACCATTTATGTTATCTGATTTGTGCCCTTTCTCGTTTATTCATTCAACTTTTAATGTATGGACTTATGGATATCTAACTAAAAGTTACAACCATTACTTATTTTGTTGTTGAAGTTGTTCTAGCTGTGTCCACCTAGGTGGGCTCTTGTGTTCTGACAAAGCCTATTTTTTTTAAGCATTTGCTAATTTTCTGGCTTTACGTGGTATTCTGAGCTCATTTGGGGTGTCCCCTTCCACAGTACTGAAATTAATCATTTGCCCAATGATCTATAGTTTGTTTATTAGAAATAGTGTTTCGAAGTGAAGATCCAGATGCTAGATGTGGCTTGAGTTTCACTGCTGACAGACCCCCTAAACAGATACAGCTGGTTAAGATTTATTTATTTATCTATTTATTGTTGGTCTTTTTGAGACAGGGTCTCTCTTTAGTCCCAGCTGGCCTGGAGCTCACTATGTAGACCAGGCTGGCCTTGAACTTGGTTAACATTTATAATGCATGCATCTGTATTTCTTGAGCTATATGTGTACATATTATAAACCAAGAATTTATTCTTATAATGGTTTGAATCCAATACCACAGGTTTGTATGTTGTTATTCTTTTGAACTTAGTCTTTAAACGATAAGAAACTTTACTCTTGTTACTGATATTTCTTGCTTGTTTCATCCTACTGTAAGCATAAACTACTTTCAGAATGTCTAGCCTCCCCTCCTAAGGAATACATTAGCACATTAAAGTGCAATGATTCTTGCTATTCTGAGCCTAAGAGCAACCAGGTAAGGTGTTATTAATCACTTACCTTAATTCTTTTCTTTCTCCTCTTTGTATTTATTACTCATTTGTTGTACATTAGACTTGGCTGTTAAAGTTTTTATGCAATAGTGGTTTATTTGTTATATAATACCTTGCTGTTGAACATTTTTTCATAACTAAAAGTTAATATCTGGTTAGGACTGGGGAAATGTCTCACTAGTATACCAGGTTTTTCTTCACTGTGCACAAACAGTATATATGACTGGTTTGGGGTCTTATATATAAATCTCTATAGAATGGTATTGAAGGTATGTAAGCTTGCACTGTAAGGCAAAAGAGAGAAAAATGAATGCAAATGGTAGAAAGTATGGCTTTTTTGCTTTCGTGGTAACACATGAGGTTACTCAGTTCGAGTTCAACACAAGCAGTGTGTCTGGGGGCCATGGATGGTCATGGCACCGCCTCCTCATTTTTTTCCCTTCCAAAGGGTTTACACAATTTAGGATCTTAGATACAGGTGTGTGGATAAAAGCCAACTATCACCTGTGAGTGGACATGGGACCTTGGTACACTCCCACAACTAGTTATAGGAACACAGAGCCCTTTTCTTCTGGCACTCAAATATGGAATCAACCATCCATCAGTGATGAGGGTAACATGATTGGAAGATTGTGCCAATGATATTCTTCAAAAGGCTAACAGGTTCTCAAATATAAGAAAAACTGTAAGCTCTATGGAGCTTTCTTCTGTTTAAAATTAGTATCATAATTCTAAGTCTCTTAAATTCTTAGAGAATTGTTAATTCATTTATAGTATTTGAAATTGTGATACCAAAAGACAAGTATTTCCTGTGTTAATGTGGCAACCTTTGCCTCCACATTTTCAATTCTGTAAGACTTTGCTAGAATATTCAATTTACTTCCACTTTATGGTCTTGCTAAGATTCTCAGAAAAACCAGAAAATTGTAAGAGATACTAATACAAAACCACTATTTCCCCATTCTTTGAACAAAAAAAAATTTGACTTGGCAGATATCAGTGCTCACCAATACTTCCAATTCTTCATTGTTGAAGATTAAATTTCACTCCCTTATAAGCTAGTGCATGTCTAAATGTCTTTTTGAGCAAACCACTGAAGATCCAGGGTACACTCCACCAAGTTTTTATTCTAGCTGTGGCAACAATACAAACACATGTTCACATGGAGTGGCTTGGGACTGAAACAGCTGGGTATCTGGGTGACCACCCGGAGTACAGCCGCACTGGCCTCTCAGCGCTCTTCCCAATAGGAAAAGAGCCCCCTGTTAAACCACTGAGGCTTTAGAGGTGCTTATTACTTCAGCATACCTTAATCTATCTTGAATAATACGCATAAAGTTACATCTTGAGTTTTCTCTTACACAAGTGAGATCTTGTTCCAAAATAGATCAAAAGGGAGTGGCAGTTTTGTGATTACAGAAGAGGGTAATGTAATAGTGAGCTTGGAGGCATGTTCAGTCTGTAAGAAAACAAAACAAAACAAAACAAAAAAATACCTGACAGCACTGTGTTAGAATATATTTGCTTTTCCTCTTTATTTTTAATTTATTTTATTTTATTATTATTATTATTTGTTTATTTTTAAGGGATTCGACAATATAATAACACAGTTGTTTGCAGATAACATTGATGGTACTCAATTTGCCATACAATTAGGTAACTGGTGCATTTTGCAAGTATCTATGTCCAAATTTTGAACAACCCAAGCTTCCCATAGTCCAGTTGGAGAAGCTTGTATGCACAGGCATGTTGATCAATTAGGAGTCCCGACTATATTGCTGTAGTCTCATGATTCACCCCTATCTCTCCACAGCCCTTACATTCTACCACACCTCCTCTTCCGCAATTTGTTCCCTGGGCTTTGGGAAAGGGGCACAAGTGGGTGAGAAGAAAACAGTCTACTTTCTTTGGTGTTGTCATTTTGGACTCTAGTCTGTTCAGGTTGTTTCTCTTCATGGGTTGACAGCTTTTCCAGTGATACCTTTTTAGTCATACTAGCAAAGCACAAGCAATTGGATGTACAGGCATTTAAGCAGTACTAATTATTATGTCATTGCTTTTCCTCTTTAATTTCTCATAAGAATATGCTCCTTCTGGGGCTGGAGAGATGGACTAGCAGTTAAGAGTGCCGACTGCTCTTGCAGAGGACCCAGGTTCGATCCCCAGCACCCACATGGCAGCTGAGAACTGTCTGTAACTCCAGTTCCAGGAGAACTCCAGTTCCAGAGGAATCTGACACCCTCTTCTGACCTCCTCGGCATTGCACGACATGGGTGCATAGACCTACATGCAGACAGTACATTCACACACATAAAAAATAAATAAAAATTTAAAAAAGAATATGCTTTTTCCTCACTTTTGTAAGGGGTAGTGTTCCACAAAGTGGTAAGAACTACCCAGATGCCAAATATGTGTTTTAGATGTTTTATTATTACATAAAAGGAGGAATTTAAGGCAAAAATATTAGCAAGAGGTAGTAAGTCTAATTTATTTATTTATTTATTTTTCTTTTTTTGTCTTTTTGAGACAGGGTTTCCCTGTAGCCCCAGCTGTCCAGAACTCACTCTTTAGACCAGGCTGGCCTTGAACTTACAAAGATCCTCCTGCCTCTGCCTCCTGAGTGCTAGGATTAAAGGAGTGCGCCATCATGCCTGGCACAGTAAGTCTAATTTAATATACGGCTGACACATCGTATATGTGAGCTCTGTGCCCATAAATCCAACCAAGTGAAGACTAAAAATATATTTTTTAAATTATGTCAGGAACTTCATGGTCAGACATCATTGCTTAGAGATACCACATATCTCAGTCAATGAACACGGAAAAAACCAAGCTGGTTCTGACCTGGAGGCTTCGCACCTAGTGGCTAGCTTTTGAAGTGCTAGAGGATGCTCTACATAATACCAGGTGAGTAAAGTAATCAACGGTTCTTCCCAGCCATGAACCTGTGAGCTATAACAGGCAGTTGTCCTGGCAAGATACACCCACTGGCGCCATAGCGGCATGAAATTTACAAGATTAACCAATCACTTTCTGGTTGGATTTAAGGCCATCTTGGGGGATTAAAAATTTTTTAATGTATTTTACTTATTATTTTTTGTGTATTAATGTACTGCCTGCATGTGTGTAAGTGCACCTGCATCATGCAATGCCCTCAGAGTTCAGAAGAAGGTGTCGGAGTCCCAGGAACTGGAGTTATGGATGGTTGTTAGCTACCATGTGGGTACTGGAAATTGAACCTATGTTCATCAAGAGCAGCCAGTGCTCTTAACTGCATAGCCATCTCTCCAGTCCCATGATTTTTGGGGGAGGAGGGGTTGGTGTGTTGTTAGATTTTTGTTGTCGTTGTTATTGTCTCTTTTGAGACAGAGTCTCCCTGTAACCCCAGATGGCCTGGACTCACTATGTAGATCAGGCTGGCCCCTATTTCACAGAGATCCGCCTATCTCTGCCTCCTGAGCGCTGAGATTAAAGGCATGTACCACCATGTTTGGCCTTAAAGCAATGAGTATTTTTGAAAGGAAGCCAATTCTTAAGAAGTATTAGCCAGGCAGAATACATGAGCTCTGGTGGGGTGGGGGGATAGGGTGGGGGACATGGGTCTAGATTTGATAATCTTGTACAAAATATATATTAAAAAAAAAAAGAAGTATTAACCAGGGTATGCTATCCTGAAGTTTCCAGTAGAAAAACAAACCTATAACTGAAGCCTACCTGCCTTCCAGTAAGAAAAGTCTCTAGTTAAAACAGAGCATGGCTCTGGTGCACACAGGGGCATGGGTATTTAGTGGGGGCTCTTCTGTTGATACGGCAACTCCAAACAAGTTAGGGACTATGAAGAACCTCAAACTACTGTTATTAAGTGTCCTTGCAAGCTGACTAAACTGTAGACCAATTTTGATTACTCTTCCTTGATTTGCTAGGGGTTTTTTTATTTGCTGTTATAATTATAATGAACACTGTTTTCAAAATCCCTCTAGTCTGTAGAGACAGACTTTGTAATTCAGTGGTAGTGTTTGTAAATCATCCCCCAAGACCCTAGAATAAATCCCTAACACTGAAAAAAACCCCAAACCACCCCCAACTAACCACCCCAGTCTTCAGAAAACTTCCTAGTCTCAAAATTAGCTAACATTCCAGTGAAAGATCCCTAAATATCAATAGGATATTCGCTTTCAGCAAAGGGGAAGTTTAGGCTTCTCCTGTGAGAATACCAATTGGCTACTAGTTACAGTTATTAACAATGAATATTCATATAACAAAGGCAAATTTTGCATTTTTTAAAATAAACAACATGGTTTCCTTTGTACCTGGAATCTTTGGAATAAGACATGAACATGATTTTGTGGCATGGAGAGAGAAGATGCTCACAGCAGGAGTGGCCAGAGCCAAATTCATCAGGCTGAGGGAGAGATGTGTGCAGTGGAGACTTGTTTCCCAAATGGCAGAGGACACAAGGGAGTAAAGAGAACAGACTGCCTGAAGCAGAGGCTCCTGTTAAAGAGAACAAGACCTAGAACGTTTCTGTTACCCAGGCCTAGCACTGATACTCAATATGAATTTGCTGAATGACAGACAGAGGCCCTGAGTGCTAGCACACGAACTTAAACATTCATTCTGAAACCAATGAGACCAATCTCAGACTTATGGGAAGTAATACAAAGTTGGCAGCTTCAGTTCTGTAAGATCCCTCTGGTGGTAATCGTCACAGGAGTCATACATAATATTTACACATCAAAAATTATCAGCATTATTTTTCACTTACACAGTTTTCACATTGGGAAAAGAGCAATTCACACCCATCGAGGACATCAGTTAACTTTCCAAAGTCTGGAGATGTCCATTTTCCTATATTACATTCTTGGGTTTTCTTTTTCTTTTTTTTAATTGCTGAATTTCCCCTTTAAAAGTGCAGTAGGCCGTGACCCTCTCCCATCCTGTAACCTGCCTGAGAGTCTGCCACTGTAAGAACCCCTCCCTTAAGTTCAGTTCCAAAGTGAGCAGATACCAAACAAGCTGGGGGTTATAGCTAAGTAATACTTCCCAGGGCAAATGAGTGTAACTGTGCGTTAGAACCTAAGGAAAGTTAGATTATTAGGCAAGGAGGTTCTTTTCTAACAGAAGTCCTTGGTAAGGTTGGCCAGGACTCCTTTCAAATGGATGCTGCAGCATGCATGGATGGTTTCCAGGACTAGAAGTGAACTATTTTTTCTCTTTCTCTTACTGGTGATTCATGGTATAACCTTAATAGCTTTTCCCTAAGGATAATACATTCTGAATAGAAGCAGCAATAAAGAGTAATTATTAGCAACCATAAAATGTTATAATTCATTTAGAGCAAATTCTATAAAACCATAACTCCAAGTTGATATAACAGGAATGCAAATTCTTGGTATGTTAGCTACATTCTGTAGTCTAATATAAATATATATATATATATATATGCATATATATTCCAATCCTTCCTTCCCTCTTCAAGAATATGTTGATTCATTCACAAATCAAAAAACAAAGTTGCCAATGCCTGTGTTGTTAAAGGGCATGCTACATTGAGAAGATCCAGTCAGAAAAATAGACTGTTGGTTAAGCATTGTTTTAAAACCATTATTTTAGAAGGCATCTCTTTTATAGAAAGGCACCTTGGCATATTATAAATCAAAAAGGTAACCTGTGAGGTTGAGAAATAAGTTTACCTAAAGATAGTGATTACCACATTAGTATTACTAAATACAAAGGTCCCTGAAGGCTATTTTGAGAGGCCAAGACTGTCTAGATAGTGCTAACCACTGGGGAATTCAGTTGCAGAAATCATGTCTCCATATGCAAATATGTTTCTGAAGGGGATTTTTACAATAACGCAACACATCTCTATTTACAATCTCTATATTTGCATAGAACCACATGCCAAAACCCTAAGTAAATTATGCTTATAATTCATGTAGTTTGTTTTTAACAGAATAAGGAAAGTTGCTTGTTTTCTGTTTTTCTACAAAGCACACAAAGAAATTACTTTGATTTAGTATGCAAGCAAACAAACAAATACCTTTAAGATAAAGAGTATTTTAATTCCAAAAAAGTAAATAAAATTAAAAGTTTCAAACTCTATACCTCATACCTGATTGTAAGCATTAATACCTACTAATCCATAAATAATATTTATTCTTAAACATGTATAATTTTTGCCCCATATCTGAGCAGGATTTTGATTCTATAATGGGAACAAGGGTATGGATAACTGTGTGCATCTCAAATGTCCCTCTATCTGCCCTGTTCTCCTAGACACAGGTAAGGACATGATGTTAACTGACTTTGGGTGACACTAATAAGGATAGCTCACCCTCGAAACTAGCATTTCAGCCTGGGAGGGAGACTCTGTCATTTCATAGACTCGTATTGATCAATGGAGTTTTTCCATACAGCCTTCCCTTACAGGAGTTCTTTATAGTATCTGTACAGGTCTGCTTGCTGAACTAAATTAGAAAGTCCTTACAAGCAGGGACCATGATGTCACACCTACTGTAGTGTTCTGTGGAAGATTCTTCCCAGAAGGGTTTTAGATGTTTTAAAAAATGTCAGTTGAAGCCAGGAATGGTGGTACACAGCTTTAGTCCCAGCACTTGGGAGGCAGAGGCAGGCAGATCTCTGTGAGTTCAAGGCCAGCCTGGTCTACATAGTGAATTCCAGGCCAGCCAGCTAGGGATACAGGGAGACCCTGTTTCAAAAAGACACCCCCCCCAAATGTCTGTTGATTCATTAGTTGAGTCAAAATACAAATGCCTGCTCTGTGCCAACTTTAGTTTTCAATAGTAAGAGAGTGGTATTAAATAAAAGAAAACATAAAGGAATACCTGCCCTCATGAAGTGTGATAGTCAGATTTTTTTATATTGCTATGACACTGTGACAAACTACCTGAGCAAAACAACTTGAGAGGAAAAAACAGTTTTGCTCTCAGTTTCATAGCTTTCCATCCATCGTGGTAGGGAAGGGATGGTAGAGCCCAGCAGCATATCCCATAGCTACCAGGTGGCAGAGAGAAAGGCCTCCCCTAGCTGTGGATGATGTTGCCTTCGTTCAGGGCTATCTCACTTTCTAGTTAATCCTCTCTGGAAAAAACACAGATATACTGTGGGAATGACATTTGCAATAAGGACATGATCTGGATTATTATTTTTTTTTATTATGTGTATGAATGTACTGTCTGTGTGCAGGTTTGTGCTCCTGTGTCGTGCGATACCGCGGAGGTCAGAAGAGGGTGTCGGATTCCCCTGGAACTGGAGTTCTCCTGGAATTGAGTTACAGATGGTTCTCGACTGCCATGTGGGTGCTGGGGATCGAACCCGGGTCCTCTGCAAGAGCGGTCGGTGCTCTTAACCGCTAGGCCATCTCTCCAGCCCCCATGATCTGGATTTTTATCCAACCTTGCAACCAAAAATTTAGTCTTATATTTCGATATGATTTAATATTATCTCAACTTGCTTATAACATAAAGCAGTTTACTAGGCCGTGTGCTCCTCTTGTAAACTAAAACAGAGCCTTAATCTTGCCTGTCCCTGTCTTGCCCTTGACCCAAAACAATATATGAGTGTGTGTGTGTGTGTGCGTGTGTGTGTGTGTGTGTGTGTGTGTGTGTGTTCCAAGTCAAGCACTGCAAACAGCAGATAGTTGCTAACCGCAACAGATCATCCTATTTGTGTTACAAACAGCGGGTGGGTTTAAACTGATAACATCTGTTTGTGGTAACGTTTACTGTCCTAGCTCAATAGGGGTCAAAAGGGAAAAAAAAATCATGTGATAAGAGTCCATTTAAAAAAAAAAGAGTCCAGGACTGGAGAGATAGCCTAGCGGTTAAGAGCACCGACTGCTCTTGCAGAGGACCCGGGTTTGATCCCCAGCACCCACATGGCAGTCGAGAACCGTCTGTAACTCAATTCCAGGAGAACTCCAGTTCCAGGGGAATCCGAGACCCTCTTCTGACCTCTGTGGCACTGCATGACACGGGGTGCGCAAAACCTACATGCAGACAGTACATTCATACAAATACAAAAATAAATAAAATTTTAAAAAAATTAAAAAAAAAGAGTCAATTTTTCTTCCCCATGGCCTTCTGGGTGCACAATTTTCAGAGAGAGAGAGAGGGAGAGAGAGAGAGAGAGAGAGAGAGGAGAGAGACTTTGTTTCAGAGCACGAGAACATGGTTCTGAGAGTAAAATCTGAAGGAATTGGTTCTCTGAGAGTTCCAGGTCCCCTCTTGACTAAAAGGGAGGCTGACAGCCATGCTGCTTTTATTCAGCCATCAGTGTAATTCAGTGTCACTTACCATTGCAAAATACCCAGAAAAGTGCTATACTAATCTCCTAGATGCTTCCCAGTGCAGTCAAACTCATAGTCAAGATAGCCATCACATGACACTTACAAACAAATACCAAACATGAAAGATGTGAGAGAAGAGTGATTATAGACGAAAACAAATCAAGAGAGGAAGGAAGTGGGTACCAATTTTAAAAGAGAAGTTAGGGGCTGGAGAGATGGCTCAGGGGTCAAGAGCACTGACTGCTTTTGCAGAGGACCTGGGTTCTATTCCCAGCACCTACATGCCAGCTAAGAACCATCTTAGGCCTGGCATGTGGTGACATGCCTTTAAAATCCCAGCACTTGGGAGGCAGAGACAAGTGGATCTCTGAGTTCAAGGCCAGCTGCGACTAAACAGAGACCCTCTCTAAAAAAAAAAAAAAAAAAAAAAAGGAGCAGTCAGGGTAAGGACTAAGCAAGAACATGAAACGGGGGAAGAGGAAGCCTTAAGTTTTGCCTGAAAAGAGAACTTGTTCCCTGCATGTTCAAGGAAGAAAGAAGTTAATGTTATTGGGGGGTCGAAAAAAAGAAAGAAGAAAGAAAGAAAGAAAGGAAGGAAGGAAGGAAGGAAGGAAGGAAGGAAGGAAGGAAGGAATGAAGAGAAAGAAAGAAAGAAGGAAGGAAGAAGAAAAGAAAGGAAGAAAGAAGAAAGAAAGAAAGGAAGGAAGGAAGGAAGGAGGAAGGAAGGAAGGAAGGAAGGAAGGAAGGGAAAGAAAGGAAGAAGGAGGAAGAAGGAAGGAGGGAAGAAAGAAAGAAAGCAGAAGAAAGAAAGGAAGGAAGAAAGGAAGGAAGGAAGGAAGGAAGGAAGGAAGGAAGGAAAGGAAAAAAAAGGAAAGGAAGAGAAAGAAAGGAAGGAAGGAAAAAAGAAAGAAAAAAAGAAAGAAAGAAAGACTCGAGAGAACAGGTTACATGGAGCTCCGTGCTTCCTCTGGATGAGATGAGAAGCTACCATGAATGAAGTAACTACATAATGCAGTTCATGTTTGACAGGCTCGCTGACTGCTATGTTAAAAAGGAATCTGAGAAGAACAAGGACAGTAGCAGGAAATCCCACGTAGAACACAGCTACATAAGTCAGGTGAAATCTGATGGTGGTTTGGATGAAGACAGCTGTGGTGGCGGTGGTAAGTGGTTACATTATTAGACAGATCCAAAAGGCAGAGTGCACAACATTAATTGCTGAGAGACAGGATGTGGTTTGTGAAAGAAATTGAGACGTTACAGTATATTAATATTTAGGTGTAAATAAATGAAAGATAGGGTTGCTATTAATTGAAAGGGGGAAACTTTGGGAAGAATGGGAAGACTTTTGTGGAATGCTAATTTGAAGATGTCTATCAAGTAGGTAAACCAAAAGATGATGCTCACATTTAACAAAGAGATGCAGGCTAGAAGTTTGGGAGTTAGCAGCATATAAGATGAATTTACAAGGTAACGTGTCTAGCAGGCCCAGAGGCACCATAACAGATAAAGAAGCATCTGTAACCAAAGGAGAAGAACATAAAGTTCTAGAAATAGAGAAAATGCGACAAGCGGGCCAAGAAGACACAACGGAGAAAAGACAGCATCTTCAGCAAGTGGTGTTGGCAAAACTGGATCACACTTGTAGAAGAATGAAATTAAACCCCTACCTCTCAGCCCTGTACAAAGTCAACTCAGATGGACAAAAGACCTCAAGTGAAACCCCAAACTCTGAAGGCAATAGAGAAAAAGTTGGCAGCAAGACTACAAGACATAGGCGTAGGAAAAGACTTCCTAAATCAGACAGCAGCTGTGCCAAGAATTAAGGTCACATTGACAAATGGACCTCATTAAACTCAAAAGCTTCTGTATATCACTGGGCGTGGGGCGCACACCTTTAATCCTAGCACTTGGGAGACAGAGGCGGCGGATCTTTGTGAGTTCTAAGCCAGCCTGGTCTAACAATGTGAGTTCCAGGACAGCTGGGGCTCAGGAGAAAAAAATCCTTGAAAAGACAAAAAAAAAAAACAAAAAGTTTCTGTACACAAAAAGAAACAATCAAGGAAGTGAAGAAGAAATCCCAGAGTGGGAGGAAACCTTCACAGCAGAACATCTGACAAAGCATTAACTTCCAGATATATAAACTACTCAAAAAAACAAGAAGAAAGACAAATGACCCACTCAATAGATGGAGCAAAGAGCTGAACAGAGACTTACAAGTGAGGAATTAGAGATGGCTGAGAACACCTTAAGAAGTGTTCAACATCACTAACATAAGGAAATGCAAATCAAAACCACTTCAAGATATCTTACTCCAATAAACTGGCTAGAATCAAGAAAACAAATGAACCAAGTGCTGGAGAGATTGTGGGCAAGGGGAACACTCATCCACTGCTGGTGGGAATGTAAACTCTGTACAACCACTATGGAAAGCAGTGTGGAGAACCCTTGGAAGACTTGGATGAACTTGCCACCCGACCCAGCCATACCACTCCTAGCATGTACCCTCAAGACTCACCCCACCACAGAGATACATGCACAGCCATGTTTATTTCAGCTCTCTTCACAATCAAGGAGCCGGAACCAACCCAAATGTCCCTCAACCTGATGAATGGATAGAGAAAATGTGGTTACATTCTACACAATGGAGTTCTATGCAGCAGTAAAGAAAGACGACATCATGAGCTTTGCAGGAAAAAGCTGGAGCTAGAGGACATCATGCTGAGTGAAGTAACACAGTCCCAGAAAAACAACGACAATGGTATCCCTCATCTGTGGATGCTAGTGCCAATTACCTAGTTGTAAGTATTTCTTGTGCATGGCCCCTTGAGCTTTTGTTCCAAAGAGTTGGGAATGATGCTTATTGGAACAACAACAACAACAACAGAAAGGACTGCTCAAAAAACTGATGAAACAGTGAACTTCTGCTCCAAACAGTCAACTTCCACATGGAGAATATTGAGAAAGACTGAGAAAGAGATGAAAAGCATTTTTGGCGAAAGCATGAGCTCTGGTGGGTGGGGGGGATAGGGGGGGACATGGGTCTAGATTCGATAAAAAATAAATAAATAAGAAAAAAAGAAAGAGAAAATGCTTATGGAGAAAGGAATGTTCAATTGTGTCAAGTAAGACAAAGACTGAAAAGTGGCCACTGCATGTCGTCAAGCTGAGGAGGAATTTCAATAGGACCAGTGAGGGACAAAAGTCTGATTGGAGAAGGTTTAAGGAGGGATCAAGGAAATGTAGTATAAAGAGCCCTGTTGAGGATAATACCTTAAAGAAGAGAGAAATGGAAAGCCATCTTAGAGTAGACAGTTCAAAGAGAGCATTCATTGTAAGGTGGGAGAAACAGCAGTGGTGAAGATCAGGCTCCCCTCTGTCCTTGGGAGGGAACGTGCATCCCTGCTCTTTCAGTGGAGGATGCATCTAGTGCCTCCTACCAAAGAGTGCTACATGGGAAGAGGCAGACCAATGTTATAAACTGGGTACCCAACAGATACCTTCAGCAGTGGTAAATGTCAGTAGTCGTAACTCACGTAAGTAGCATGGACCCTTGTTAAGCAGTGAAGAAAGTGGTGCTTTGCCTCTATGATCTCCCACCAAATCCCAACCTCAGTCTAGTAATGAAAAGCACCAGACAATCCTAACTGAAGAACAATCAGTGCTCTTCACAACTGTCTGGGTCATCAAAAATGAACCTTAGATCATTACAGTCAAGGGGAAATGGGGACTTGTGGCAACTTAATCAATGTGGGAACTTGGCTGGAATCCTAGCTCAGAGGAGGAACCGAGGGAGAAAGGAAAGAAATGTGAATAAACATGAACTTTAGTTAATAGCCATGTGTCAACACTGTAACACATGTACCACACTAATGTGAGGTATTAACAGTAGGAGAAGCTGCATGGAGTTTACATGTAGAGTGTACCTGGGAACTCTTCTATAAATATTAAAACTGTTCTCAAAAGTAAAGCCACTCAAAATTTGAAAATAAAAAGAAAAAAAAAAAGATAAGGTCTGGAACTGTGGTCACCTGACTAGAATCTCAATTGTTTAACAGAATAACTGAATAACAAATAACTTGAAGCAACTTATTTAAATTCGCCAAGAATCCATTTTTCTATGAATAAACTGGAAATAAAATAGAGCCTACTTTTTATGCTAAGTAAATGAGATAATTTATGTAAAATGCTTAACACGGGGCCAGGCAGCAGCTACTCAGCCAAGGTGGCAGCTAGAATGATCACTACTGTTATTATTTTACACCGGTTTTAAATATTAAAATGCATGTTTAATGTGCTTTTTATATTTATGTATTTTATTAACCAATAATAAGTTACATAATTTTATTTCCCTTTTTAAAAGTAATAAAACCGCATATAGTCTATTGCATAGAATCTACGAAAATGGTGTTTCTCAGTAGAAAGTGCTGAGAAGTTTGCCAGTGTGAATTGCTCCAAAATATTTACTTTAAAATATTTTATTTATGGGGCTGGAGAGATAGCTTAGCGGTTAAGAGCGCCAACTGCTCTTGCAGGACCCGGGTTTGATCCCAGCACCCACAATGGCGGCTGAAAACCATCTGTAACTCCAGTTCCAGGGGAATCCGACACCCTCTTCTGACCTCTGAGCATTGCTGACACAGGTGCACAAACCTGCATGCAGACAGTACATTCATACACATACAAATAAATAAAATTTTTAAAAAAATTAAAAAAATATTTTATTTAGCAGGGCATGTGGCAAATGCTTTTAATCCCAGCACTTGGGAGGCAGACAGGTGGATCTCTATGAGTTTAAGGCCAGCCTGGTCTACAGAGAAGTTTTCAGGCCAGCTGGGGTTACAGGGAGACCTTGTCTCAAAAACATTTTTTTTTTTTTTTTTATTTTATTTTTACGTGTTGGTATATTTGCAGCGCACCCTTGTTATACAATGCCCCCAAAGGTCAGAAAAGGGCATTGGATCCCCTGGAACTAGAATTACTGCTGGTTGTTAGCCTCCATGTAGTGTTGGGAACTGGAAGGGGTCCTCAGCAAGAGGAGCCCGTGCTCCTTAACCACTGACCCATTCTCCAGCCCCAACATTTAAGTACCAATCTATGGTAATGTAATAAATGAATGTAATGAGAAGTTCTGTATGCCCATTTTGTCTGCAAAGGTAACAACTATTACCATCAACCAGATATTTAGACTATTTTTAGCTACAATACTGACAAAGGTGATTTTTAGAATGGTATATAAGGATATGCTTAAAGATAAAAATAATTAAAATATGTGGTAAAGCAACTGTAATATTAAAATTTACTGAGGCAAAAAAAAAAAAATTACTGAAGATTTACTGAGGCGAATTTGGCCTAAGTAATGGTTCCCCAGTCAGGCTTCACATCCAGACATGTATCGGGCCTCCCAGTCACACTTAATGAAACAGCCATGCCAGGAGTGGGAACTAGACATGTGCATGTTCAAAGTGCTGCATATAATTCTGGCCCACATATCAATTCCAGCTCAAGAAACCAACCTGCTATGTCCAGTAACCAGTGCAAGACTATGGAGACCAGAGTGCCTACAGCCATTATTAGCCCCATGCTGAAAAGACTTGGTTAGTAACTGAAAGAGTCCTTCAATTTTGCTTACCAACTGGAGAAAGCCAAATAGGTACCCCTAAACAGTCACTTGAGTTGCCTCTTCTGATTAGCCTGTCTGCACCTTTTCCACACCAACAGCCTGCCAGCAGACACAATCTAAAGCCTCGCTTGTATCTCCCAGTATGAAGCCATGAAGTCTTCCTAATCCTTCACCTAAGTCTCTGCCAAATGAACCTAAAGGCAGAGGACTCCTTTATTCTGAGTACATACCCCTTGCTTGTTCTCATGTGGGAGGCCTTCATTTACTTCCACAAGAAGAAAAATTAGTTGCATGTTTAAACAGCACACTGAACTGGTTTTAATTTTTTTTAAATTTAATTTATTTTTTTATGTGTATGAATGTATGTCTGCATGTAGGTTTGTGCACCGTGTCGTGCAATGCCGCAGAAGGTCAGAAGAGGGTCTCGGATTCCCTTGGAACTGGAGTTCTCCTGGAATTGGGGAGTTACAGACGGTTCTTAGCTGCCATGTGGGTGCTGGGGATCGAACCCCGGTCCTCTGCAAGAGCAGTCAGTGCTCTTAACCGCTAGGCCTATCTCTCCAGGCCTAAATATTTTATGTATTACTTTTTATGTGTATGGGTATACTGCCTGCGTGTATGTAAGTGCACCACGTCATGCAATGCTTGCAGAGGTCAGAAGACGCCTGGAGCCTCTGGAATGGAATTACATAGTTGTTATGTGACAGGTCCTCTGCAAGAGCAGCCAGTGCTCTTAACCGTGTAAAACCATCTCTCCAGCCCCCTGAATTGTTTTGTTTTTCGTTTTGTTTTTTTTTAAAGCCAGCAATGCTGCACTTTGGGAAGGCGTTGTGGGAGGAAAACGTACAGCTATAGCTAAGAATACACTGTGGCTCCTGCTTACGCCTGCCGTAGTTCAAGTCCTGGCTCTGCCACTTCCGCTGGGTAAACTTGAGTAGTTCAGCAATTTCCAGCCCAGTGTCCTTACCTGTTGAAACACTATCAATGATTAGAGCACCTGACTCACAGGTGATGGGAAGGACTTAGAAGTCACTCATATAAAGTATAAAATTTTCTTGGGGCTGGAGAGATGGCCTAGCAGTTAGCGCCCAACTGCTCTTGCAGAGGACCCGGGTTTGATCCCCAGCAGGCCCACATGGCAGCTGAGAACCGTCTGTAACTCCAATTCCAGGAAAACTCCAGTTCCAGGGGAATCCGACGCCCTCTTCTGACCTCCACGGCATTGCATGACACGGGTGCACAGACCTACATGCAGACAATACATTCATACACATAAATAAATAAATAAAATAAAATAAAATAAAATAGGGCTGGAGAGATGGCCTAGCGGTTAAGAGCGCCAACTGCTCTTGCAGAGGACCCGGGTCGATCCCCAGCACCCACATGGCGGCGAGAACCATCTGAAACTCCAATTCCAGGAGAACTCCAGTTCCAGGGAATCCAGACGCCCTCTTCTGACCCCGCGGCATTGCACGACACGTGGTGCACAAATTTGCATGCAGACAGTACATTCATCACATAGAGAAATAAATAAAATTAATAAAAAATTAAATAAAATAAAATAAATTTTAAAAATAATAATAAAGTTATGAATCTTTGGATTTTATACTGTGTTTGTGTGTTGTATGAGAGAGAGAGAGAGAGAGGAGAGAGAGATCAGTGAACAGATCTGGACTCCCCTGAAAGGCAGCAATGGACAGGACTGAGTATGAACTGTTAGATAGACATGTTCTATTTTCATGGTCTCCACCAACCTGCTTCAGCCATTCATGACACTGTCTGCCACTCATTACTGTGAATTGTACTACAAATATTTTTCTTTTGCAAATGCAGTAACTCCGGGCGAGCTATAGACCCAATATTGCCTATCCATGATGCAGCTCAATGAGAAAAATTATGGTAGGGGAGGGATCTTATTTCTCAGATGTAGACTGGAAAATTTTGTTTTCTAGAACTCGGAGTCCTATAACAAGCAAAACAAGCAAGGGATACATAATTAGAACAAAGAATCCTCTGCCATTATGGCCATTTGGCAGAGTCAAATCCTTTTCTGAGATTTTTACTAAAGGACCATTATTTAAAATTCTAGTTTAAGGTCGGGCTTGGTGGCACACACATTTAATCCTAGCATTCAGGCGACAGAGGCAGAAGGGTGTCTATAAGTTTGAAGCCAGCCAGGTCTACGCAGTGAGGTCCAGCCAACTAAGGCTGCATAGTGAACCCCCCCCCCAAAAGCGTATGTCTGAGGTCTCTAAACTTTTTAGAATATTTTATATTTATTGTACTTATTTTTGCATATGAATGTATTGTCTGCCTGTATATAAATGCACTCAGGTCATGCACTGCCTGTGGAGATCAGAAGAGGACAACATACTTCCCCAGAACTGGAGTTACGGATGGTGTTTAGCTGCCATATGGGTGCTGGGGATTGAACCCGGGTTCTCTGCAAGAGCAGCCAATGCTCTTAACAATGAGCATCTTTCCAGCCCTCTATAAAAAATTGTGATGTGCTGAGGATGGAACACAAGGCCTTCACCATGCTAGGAAAATATTCTACCACTGACCTACATCCTTAGCTACTGTCAAAACAATTTTTATGGAATTGGGTTACAGTTCCAGAAAGAGTGGGCATATTTTTTAGGACCCAAAACAAAAAAAAGTTCTCCTCATGGGCCTGCTATTCTTGAAAAATCACTATTTCAGATAAAGCTGTTTAAAATTAATCAGTGTCTCTCCAATTAACATTAAACGTGACAGCATGAGGTATCAAGTCTAATCCCAAACACGTGTACTTAGTATTTTTGTCTGAATTATTTGTGATTACATCAACACTTCCAAAAAGCAGTTGCTCAGCTTCCCAATATCTGCATAAAATGGATTTTTGAGGGCAACTTTCTAGATTTAAAATAAAAAGCCATTCTTTAAGCTTTCATTACACTAGATTTGGCAAATAACGCAAGCTACATTTAACTAATAAAAGCGGGAGTCCTGTCCATTGTAAATATTAATTTACTGTGGCATTTACTTTGTAAGAACTGATTTGGAGAATCCAGGGTGCATTGAAAACACCAAGAGGAGCAGAGAAACAGCTCTAAGGAGGACAGTGCTGTCATGCCAGCCCGACCAGCTAGGTCCATCTCAGACCGCAGGGTGGAAGGAATCAACTCCTGAAAAGTATCCTCTGACTTCCACCTGTGCGTCCTGGCGTGAGCACACCCACACTACACACATACACACATAAACACATGCACACATGCATACACATTATACATACAATTGAGAAAAAGAAAAACACCAAAGAATAAGTGTTTTCAATTTCTAAAAATAATTGTCTGCTTTTTGTTGTTTGTTTGTTTTTGAGATAGAGTCTCCTGTGGTCCTAGCCGCCCTCGAATTTCTATACAGTGGAGGATGACCTTGACCTTCGAACCTCTTATCTTCGCCCTTCAATGGCTGGGATTACAGGCTCCCACCAGCACTGTCTGCTTATTCCATGCTAGGAAACTGAACCTCCTGGCTTAGATAAGCATGCTATTGACTACTCTGACTTTCCAAAAAAAAAAAAAAAAAGTTTTCATAAAAGTTACATTCTGGGGTCAACTTTTGAGTAAAGAACAGACATCATATATATATAATAATCATATATAATATATATATATATTAATATATATAATATATGGTGTGTATATATATTGTGTCATATATACATATATATATGAATAAATATACAAATTGATAAGTCTACTGCAAAGTGAGTTCTGAAGGAATCGTTTATAAGCACACGATGCTTTCTGGTGTGTCTGACCTTCGCAATCCCTGTACAAGAACGATACCCAGGCGGTACCCCAAGTTTCAGAAAGGGGAGCGAGCGTGGGTCTCTCGGGTTAGCAGTGTCCCGTTGGGGGAAGAAGGGCCAGGTCCGAGGTCCTCGAAGCCACCCGCCCCCCTGGCCGCACTCACCCAGGCCTCGCCAGCCCAGCGCGCCGTCGCAGCTATCCAGGACCGCGCACAGCTCGCCCAGCAGCGTGGGCGGCATATCAAACAGCAGCGTGTGCGCCGACAGCTTACCGCGGGCCCCCCACAGGCCGGCCATAGTCGCGGGAGCCCCGGGAGCGGTGCAGCAGGGATGAGGTGCTGGAGCCTGACCACCGCCGCCGGGGCCCCGTTACACAACCGCGGAAATCCTGCTTCCACCGTGGCCGCCCCGACCTCGGATCGCCGCGCCCTGGCCCTAGCAGGGCGGTCCCCACGTGACGCACCGCTCCCCAGAGATGCCCCTGCAGACCTCAGCCTGCCCCTGGAGTGCTCCTGCCCCTAGCTTCCGGTTTTGAATAATCTTGTCAGCCGGCTGGTTTGGGATGTGACTGATCAGACCGGCAGAAAAAATATGGACCGGAGAGCGAACTCGGAAAGGCTGCTACCCCTCTGCCTGCCTGGGATGGGCCATCTCCTGGCCTGGGTGGGTAAGAGGTCCTCAATGGGTCTTCGAAAGTTTCACTTTGTCCTGTCAGAAAAGAGATACGTACTCACCGACAGCACATTTTATTCCTCTCTAGTCTTCTCAAAAAATTTAAACAAGAAAACGTGCATACACTGGAAAAGGTGGCTGGGCAGGGCAAGCGCAGTCAAGGACTGACCAAACCAAATCAGTAAAACTTTTTCCTTCCCGCACAGGCAGCCCCCTCCCCACACTGCTTCTTGCCTTTGACTACATTCTCTTTCTCCTTGCGCTTCCCTGATGCAATCTTGACCCTCTTTTCCTTCCTCAAAGTGCTTCACAAATCTTCCTTCTGTTTGCAACATGGAGTTTAAGTAAAAGTAACTCTAGTTTTGAAATTTTCTACCGTGTATAATGTAACATCCCAGCGCAGATACAGTACAGATGGTACTGACAAAGGAAAAGGTGTTTCCAAAGCTGTCAACCTTGAAGACTGGGAGCAAGGACCATGCCCATCAGCTGAAAAATGTCAACCCCTGTTTCAAGCCGTTCAGTCTACTTTTTAAAAAAATATTTTCTTATTTTTTGAGAATTTATTGTATGATGTATTTCTGCATCATTCCCACCCCCCCACCCCTCCAACTCCTCCATCATGCCCCCTCTCAATTCTTGTCCTCTTCTTTATTATTATTGCATGTACATACATACATACATACGTAAAATACATGTATATGCACTGAATCCATTTAATGTCGCTCATGTGTACCTGTGTTTAGGATTGACCCAACTTACAATTAGATAACCCTCAGAGAGCTAGTCCCTGGGGAAATCTGATTCACTCTCCCTCAGCATCCATTAATTGTCTGTGGTTTTTTCATTAGAGGTGGGACCCGTGAAAGTTCCTCATCCACATTGACATATCAACTGGTATTATTATGCAGGTCTTGTTAGACAACCATATTGTGCAGATTTCACGGTGCAGCTTCCCTTTCATGCCTAGACTGTATTATTTACCAGTATGCAGCCAGTTCCTCTGGCTCTTAGGATCCTTCCACCCCCCCGATGTTCCCAGCCTGGGTAGAGGAGTTTCATTGTAGGTGCATCGATTAGGGGAGGTTCACGAGTGGGCTTACTGCTGCCTTTGTACAGTTGTGGAACTTTGTAAGGTCTTCATCTGTTGAAAAAAGAAACTTTGATGAGGCGAGAGAGAGCTATGCTATCTGTAAATATAGATGATGGTAAGAAACCACCTTAGTTTAGGAAAGTGGCAGTAGTAGTTCTTCTCTGTGGATCATGACTCTCGGGTCATGTGTGCTTGGCTATGCCGTACAGCACCATACTGACATGGATTCCCTCCTCTTTAAGCCTAGCTCCCTCTGGAGTTCAGCAGGAATGATGTCTAAGCATGCAACACCCCACCCAAATTTCCAAAAGTAGTCATTCATAAAAACACATCTGAAAATTGATAAAGTGGAACAGTTTGAGGAAAGTTTTGATAACCCTTCATTTAGATGACTATATGCTTACAAAGGTCTCTGTATCTTTTTTTTATTTGATTATTTTTACTTTATGTGCAGGAATGTTTTGCCTGCATGCATGTATAAAAGTGTACCATGTGTAGGCAGTGCCCTCAGAGGCAGAAAGGGTGCTGGATCCCCTGGAACTGGGGATAAAAAGTTGTTTAGCTGACATGTTTGTGCTGGGAACTGACCACCTGGGTCCTCTACACATGACCCAGTGTTCTTAAATGCTGACCCATCTCTCCAGCCCTGTTCTCTATATCTTGAAGGGACTACTTGACTATTGAGCAACAGAGGAAAGATAGGATTAAGTACTGTGTTGGGTAAGTTTTTAACTTCTAGAACAAGGAAAGCAAACTTAAACATGAACATGAACTGGAAATCATCCTGTGTAATTATGCTAGTTTTCTGTCTGACATAGCAACTAAACAGGAAGCAAGATTTATGTTGACTCAAAACTTTGAGGGCTTCAGTCCCCGATTATTTGGCCCAATGTTTTTTGAGTCTGTTGAGAAGGAAAAACATCATGGTAGGACAGGTGCAGAGAAGGATGCCAGACCTCATGCAGATAGAAGAGGAAGAAGGGGACAGGTGCCACTAGTCCCTTCAGAGGACGCTAAGTTCTTTCCACTGAAGCCCCACCTTCTTCAAGATTCCATCACTTCCCAATAATACCACAGGCTGTCAACCAAGCCTCTGGCATAAGGGCCTACAAGGGACATCTAAGATCCACACTGTAACAGTAAGGGAAGCACTCAGAAAGGCTTGCGTCATCAGGTCTTCTGATTTACCTTGAAGCAAGAAGAGAAGGAACACAAAGATAACACCCTTCAAAGGCACACCCCCACTGACCTATCCAACGATGGAGGTAGTGCCCTCATGTCTCAATCATGTCTAAATATGGCTACTGGCTGGGACCCAAGTGTTCAACACAAGAGTTTTTAGGGCTTCGTGCCCCAAACCCGCATGCCTTCTCCTCATTCTCGTAGAGGTGAACTGTCCTAGACTCCTCCCTAAATCTCATCCTCTCACTAAGACTTCCAAATCCTATCTCTTCCCATGAATCAAAAGGAACAAGGAATAGCCTTGCTATCATTGATCTCTGTCCATTTTGACTATTTTTTTACTTTATTTTCACTTCAAACACAAAATACGATACTATTACACTTGTCTTGAGAACAATAACTTTGACACTGCCACTCATCTACCCCATGTTTTACTTCCTTTGAGAGTACAGTTGAATGGTCTCACCAACCCCAGTTTTTCTCTTAACCCTCTCTTACCAGGCCATGTCGCTGTGTTCAAGTGATCTCTTCCAGTCCCCCATGAAATTGTAACATTGTCATTAAAATCCTACGGGAAGTTTCTATCCCTTATCCTATTTGTTGATACAATAGAAAGACAAGCCTGAGGATGGATGACATAATTAGATGCTAACCCTACAGAACTGTCATTATAAGCCCTGAGGAGAAGCTCTTTGATTTATAAAAATTCATTAAATTTTTTAAAATCTAACATACTGAATCTTTTCAAATGTGAAGTTGCTGTCCTCTTCCTTATCAGGGAACTGGACTGTACCCAAGCTTTTGTTTCATTTCAGAATAATGGAGGTCTATTCCTTGTAGCCACTTTTTGGCCACCCTGTGTTCTTTTAGCACATTCTGTCTATTACTCTGACTCAAATTACTTCTTTACTTACCAGAATGTCAAATCCAAGTTGCCTTTGGCTTGTCTGCTGGAAGGGCTATTAAAATTTTTTTTTAATTTTATTCTATTCTGTGATTGTGTATGAATGTACTGTTGCAGCAAGTCTGTGCACCCATTTCATGCAATGCCGTGGAGGTCAGGAAGAGGGTTCAGATTCCCTGGAACTGGATTCTCCTGGAATTGGAGTTACAGACCGTCGCAAGGCCGCCATGTGGGTGCGGGATCGAACCGTGTCCTCTGTAAGAGCGGTCGGTGCTCTTNGAATGGTATCCCTCATCTGTGGATGCTAGTGCCAATTACCTAGTTGTAAGTATTTCTTGTGCATGGCCCCTTGAGCTTTTGTCCAAAGCAGTTGGGAATGATGCTTATTGGAAACAACAACAACAACAGAAAGGACTGCATCAAAGAACTGATGAAACAGTGAACTTCTGCTCCAAACAGTCAACTTCCACATGGAGAATATTGAGAAAGAGATGAAAAGCATGTTTGGCAGAATACATGAGCTCTGGTGGGGTGGGGGGATAGGGTGGGGGACATGGGTCTAGATTCGATAAAAATAAATAAATAAGAAAAAAAAAGAAAGAGAAAATGCTTATGGAGAAAGGAATGTTCAATTGTGTCAAGTAAGACAAAGACTGAAAAGTGGCCACTGCATGTCGTCAAGCTGAGGAGGAATTTCAATAGGACCAGTGAGGGACAAAAGTCTGATTGGAGAAGGTTTAAGGAGGGATCAAGGAAATGTAGTATAAAGAGCCCTGTTGAGGATAATACCTTAAAGAAGAGAGAAATGGAAAGCCATCTTAGAGTAGACAGTTCAAAGAGAGCATTCATTGTAAGGTGGGAGAAACAGCAGTGGTGAAGATCAGGCTCCCCTCTGTCCTTGGGAGGGAACGTGCATCCCTGCTCTTTCAGTGGAGGATGCATCTAGTGCCTCCTACCAAAGAGTGCTACATGGGAAGAGGCAGACCAATGTTATAAACTGGGTACCCAACAGATACCTTCAGCAGTGGTAAATGTCAGTAGTCGTAACTCACGTAAGTAGCATGGACCCTTGTTAAGCAGTGAAGAAAGTGGTGCTTTGCCTCTATGATCTCCCACCAAATCCCAACCTCAGTCTAGTAATGAAAAGCACCAGACAATCCTAACTGAAGAACAATCAGTGCTCTTCACAACTGTCTGGGTCATCAAAAATGAACCTTAGATCATTACAGTCAAGGGGAAATGGGGACTTGTGGCAACTTAATCAATGTGGGAACTTGGCTGGAATCCTAGCTCAGAGGAGGAACCGAGGGAGAAAGGAAAGAAATGTGAATAAACATGAACTTTAGTTAATAGCCATGTGTCAACACTGTAACACATGTACCACACTAATGTGAGGTATTAACAGTAGGAGAAGCTGCATGGAGTTTACATGTAGAGTGTACCTGGGAACTCTTCTATAAATATTAAAACTGTTCTCAAAAGTAAAGCCACTCAAAATTTGAAAATAAAAAGAAAAAAAAAAAGATAAGGTCTGGAACTGTGGTCACCTGACTAGAATCTCAATTGTTTAACAGAATAACTGAATAACAAATAACTTGAAGCAACTTATTTAAATTCGCCAAGAATCCATTTTTCTATGAATAAACTGGAAATAAAATAGAGCCTACTTTTTATGCTAAGTAAATGAGATAATTTATGTAAAATGCTTAACACGGGGCCAGGCAGCAGCTACTCAGCCAAGGTGGCAGCTAGAATGATCACTACTGTTATTATTTTACACCGGTTTTAAATATTAAAATGCATGTTTAATGTGCTTTTATATTTAATGTATTTTAAAGTAACCAATAATAAGTTACATAATTTTATTTCCCTTTTTAAAAGTAATAAAACCGCATATAGTCTATTGCATAGAATCTATGAAAATGGTGTTTCTCAGTAGAAAGTGCTGAGAAGTTTGCCAGTGTGAATTGCTCCAAAATATTTACTTTAAAATATTTTATTTAGCAGGGCATGATGGCAAATGCTTTTAATCCCAGCACTTGGGAGGCAGACAGGTGGATCTCTATGAGTTCAAGGCCAGCCTGGTCTACAGAGCAAGTTTCAGGCCAGCTGGGGTTACAGGGAGACCTTGTCTCAAAAACATTTTTATTTATTATTTTTATGTGTTTGAGTTTATTGCTTGTGTGTATATTGCACCCTTGTTATACAATGCCCCCAAAGGTCAGAAAAGGGCATTGGATCCCCTGGAACTAGAATTACTGCTGGTTGTTAGCCTCCATGTAGGTGTTGGGAACTGGAAGGGGTCCTCAGCAAGAGGAGCCCGTGCTCCTTAACCACTGACCCATCTCTCCAGCCCCACAATTTAAGTACCAATCTATGGTAATGTAATAAATGAATGTTCATGAGAAGTTCTGTATGCCCATTTTGTCTGCAAAGGTAACAACTATTACCATCAACCAGATATTTAGACTATTTTTAGCTACAATACTGACAAAGGTGATTTTTAGAATGGTATATAAGGATATGCTTAAAGATAAAAATAATTAAAATATGTGGTAAAGCAACTGTAATATTAAAATTTACTGAGGCAAAAAAAAAAAAATTTACTGAGGCGAATTTGGCCTAAGTAATGGTTCCCCAGTCAGGCTTCACATCCAGACATGTATCGGGCCTCCCAGTCACACTTAATGAAACAGCCATGCCAGGAGTGGGAACTAGACATGTGCATGTTCAAAGTGCTGCATATAATTCTGGCCCACGTATCAATTCCAGCTCAAGAAACCAACCTGCTATGTCCAGTAACCAGTGCAAGACTATGGAGACCAGAGCGCCTACAGCCATTATTAGCCCCATGCTGAAAAGACTTGGTTAGTAACTGAAAGAGTCCTTCAATTTTGCTTACCAACTGGAGAAAGCCAAATAGGTACCCCTAAACAGTCACTTGAGTTGCCTCTTCTGATTAGCCTGTCTGCACCTTTTCCACACCAACAGCCTGCCAGCAGACACAATCTAAAGCCTCGCTTGTATCTCCCAGTATGAAGCCATGAAGTCTTCCTAATCCTTCACCTAAGTCTCTGCCAAATGAACCTAAAGGCAGAGGACTCCTTTATTCTGAGTACATACCCCTTGCTTGTTCTCATGTGGGAGGCCTTCATTTACTTCCACAAGAAGAAAAATTAGTTGCATGTTTAAACAGCACACTGAACTGGTTTTAAATATTTTTTTAAATTTAATTTATTTTTTTATGTGTATGAATGTACTGTCTGCATGTAGGTTTGTGCACCGTGTCGTGCAATGCCGCAGAGGTCAGAAGAGGGTCTCGGATTCCCCTGGAACTGGAGTTCTCCTGGAATTGGAGTTACAGACGGTTCTTAGCTGCCATGTGGGTGCTGGGGATCGAACCCCGGTCCTCTGCAAGAGCAGTCAGTGCTCTTAACCGCTAGGCTATCTCTCCAGGCCTAAATATTTTATGTATTACTTTTATGTGTATGGGTATACTGCCTGCGTGTATGTAAGTGCACCCACGTCATGCAATGCTTGCAGAGGTCAGAAGACGGCCTTGGAGCCTCTGGAAATGGAATTACATAGTTGTTATGTGACAGGTCCTCTGCAAGAGCAGCCAGTGCTCTTAACCGTTAAACCATCTCTCCAGCCCCCTGAATTGTTTTTGTTTTCGTTTTTGTTTTTTTTTAAAGCCAGCAATGCTGCACTTTGGGAAGGCGTTGTGGGAGGAAAACGTACAGCTATAGCTAAGAATACACTGTGGCTCCTGCTTACGCCTGCCGTAGTTCAAGTCCTGGCTCTGCCACTTCCACTGGGTAAACTTGAGCAGTTCAGCAATTTCCAGCCCAGTGTCCTTACCTGTTGAAACACTATCAATGATTAGAGCACCTGACTCACAGGTGATGGGAAGGACTTAGAAGTCACTCATATAAAGTATAAATTTCTTGGGGCTGGAGAGATGGCCTAGCAGTTAGCGCCAACTGCTCTTGCAGAGGACCGGGGTTTGATCCCCAGCACCCACATGGCAGCTGAGAACCGTCTGTAACTCCAATTCCAGGAAAACTCCAGTTCCAGGGGAATCCGATACCCTCTTCTGACCTCCTCGGCATTGCACGACACGGGTGCACAAATTTGCATGCAGACAGTACATTCATACACATAGAGAAATAAATAAAATTAATAAAAAATTAAAATAAAATAAAATAAATTTTAAAAATAATAATAAAGTATGAAATTCTGGATTTTACTGTGTGTGTGTGTGTGTGTATGAGAGAGAGAGAGAGAGAGAGAGAGAGAGAGATCAGTGAACAGATCTGGACTCCCCTGAAAGGCAGCAATGGACAGGACTGAGTATGAACTGTTAGATAGACATGTTCTATTTTCATGGTCTCCACCAACCTGCTTCAGCCATTCATGACACTGTCTGCCACTCATTACTGTGAATTGTACTACAAATATTTTTCTTTTGCAAATGCAGTAACTCCGGGCGAGCTATAGACCCAATATTGCCTATCCATGATGCAGCTCAATGAGAAAAATTATGGTAGGGGAGGGATCTTATTTCTCAGATGTAGACTGGAAAATTTTGTTTTCTAGAACTCGGAGTCCTATAACAAGCAAAACAAGCAAGGGATACATAATTAGAACAAAGAATCCTCTGCCATTATGGCCATTTGGCAGAGTCAAATCCTTTTCTGAGATTTTTACTAAAGGACCATTATTTAAAATTCTAGTTTAAGGTCGGGCTTGGTGGCACACACATTTAATCCTAGCATTCAGGCGACAGAGGCAGAAGGGTGTCTATAAGTTTGAAGCCAGCCAGGTCTACGCAGTGAGTTCCAGGCCAACTAAGGCTGCATAGTGAACCCCCCCCCCAAAAGCGTATGTCTGAGGTCTCTAAACATTTTTAGAATATTTTATTTATTGTACTTATTTTTGCATATGAATGTATTGTCTGCATGTATTTAAATGCACTCAGGTCATGCAATGCCTGTGGAGATCAGAAGAGGACAACATACTTCCCCAGAACTGGAGTTACGGATGGTTGTTAGCTGCCATATGGGTGCTGGGGATTGAACCCGGGTTCTCTGCAAGAGCAGCCAATGCTCTTAAAACTGAGCCATCTTTCCAGCCCTCTATAAAAAATTGTGATGTGCTGAGGATGGAACACAAGGCCTTACTCATGCTAGGAAAATATTCTACCACTGACCTACATCCTTAGCTACTGTCAAAACAATTTTTATGGAATTGGGTTACAGTTCCAGAAAGAGTGGGCATATTTTTTAGGACCCAAAACAAAAAAAAGTTCTCCTCATGGGCCTGCTATTCTTGAAAAATCACTATTTCAGATAAAGCTGTTTAAAATTAATCAGTGTCTCTCCAATTAACATTAAACGTGACAGCATGAGGTATCAAGTCTAATCCCAAACACGTGTACTTAGTATTTTTGTCTGAATTATTTGTGATTACATCAACACTTCCAAAAAGCAGTTGCTCAGCTTCCCAATATCTGCATAAAATGGATTTTTGAGGGCAACTTTCTAGATTTAAAATAAAAAGCCATTCTTTAAGCTTTCATTACACTAGATTTGGCAAATAACGCAAGCTACATTTAACTAATAAAAGCGGGAGTCCTGTCCATTGTAAATATTAATTTACTGTGGCATTTACTTTGTAAGAACTGATTTGGAGAATCCAGGGTGCATTGAAAACACCAAGAGGAGCAGAGAAACAGCTCTAAGGAGGACAGTGCTGTCATGCCAGCCCGACCAGCTAGGTCCATCTCAGACCGCAGGGTGGAAGGAATCAACTCCTGAAAAGTATCCTCTGACTTCCACCTGTGCGTCCTGGCGTGAGCACACCCACACATACACACATACACACATACACACATGCACACATGCATACACATTATACATACAATTGAGAAAAAGAAAACACCAAAGAATAAGTGTTTTCAATTTCTAAAAATAATTGTCTGCTTTTTTGTTTGTTTGTTTTTGAGATAGAGTCTCCTGTGGTCCTAGCCGCCCTCGAATTTCTATACAGTGGAGGATGACCTTGACCTTCGAACCTCTTATCTTCGCCCTTCAATGGCTGGGATTACAGGCTCCCACCAGCACTGTCTGCTTATTCCATGCTAGGAAACTGAACCTCCTGGCTTAGATAAGCATGCTATTGACTACTCTGACTTTCCAAAAAAAAAAAAAAAAAGTTTTCATATGAAAGTTACATTCTGGGGCAACTTTTGAGTAAAGAACAGACATCATAATATAAGATAATATATATAGATATATATATATATTAATATATATAATATATGGTATGTATATATAAATAATGTGTATATATACATAGATATACATGAATAAAATATAATAAATTGGATAAGTCTACTGCAAAGTGAGTTCTGAAGGAATCGTTTATAAGCACACGATGCTTTCTGGTGTGTCTGACCTTCGCAATCCCTGTACAAGAACGATACCCAGGCGGTACCCCAAGTTTCAGAAAGGGGAGCGAGCGTGGGTCTCTCGGGTTAGCAGTGTCCCGTTGGGGGAAGAAGGGCCAGGTCCGAGGTCCTCGAAGCCACCCGCCCCCCTGGCCGCACTCACCCAGGCCTCGCCAGCCCAGCGCGCCGTCGCAGCTATCCAGGACCGCGCACAGCTCGCCCAGCAGCGTGGGCGGCATATCAAACAGCAGCGTGTGCGCCGACAGCTTACCGCGGGCCCCCCACAGGCCGGCCATAGTCGCGGGAGCCCCGGGAGCGGTGCAGCAGGGATGAGGTGCTGGAGCCTGACCACCGCCGCCGGGGCCCGTTACACAACCGCGGAAATCCTGCTTCCACCGTGGCCGCCCCGACCTCGGATCGCCGCGCCCTGGCCCTAGCAGGGCGGTCCCCACGTGACGCACCGCTCCCCAGAGATGCCCCTGCAGACCTCAGCCTGCCCCTGGAGTGCTCCTGCCCCTAGCTTCCGGTTTTGAATAATCTTGTCAGCCGGCTGGTTTGGGATGTGACTGATCAGACCGGCAGAAAAAATATGGACCGGAGAGCGAACTCGGAAAGGCTGCTACCCCTCTGCTAGCCTGGGATGGGCCATCTCCTGGCCTGGGTGGGTAAGAGGTCCTCAATGGGTCTTCGAAAGTTTCACTTTGTCCTGTCAGAAAAGAGATACGTACTCACCGACAGCACATTTTATTCCTCTCTAGTCTTCTCAAAAAATTTAAACAAGAAAACGTGCATACACTGGAAAAGGTGGCTGGGCAGGGCAAGCGCAGTCAAGACTGACCAAACCAAATCAGTAAAACTTTTTCCTTCCCGCACAGGCAGCCCCCTCCCCACACTGCTTCTTGCCTTTGACTACATTCTCTTTCTCCTTGCGCTTCCCTGATGCAATCTTGACCCTCTTTTCCTTCCTCAAAGTGCTTCACAAATCTTCCTTCTGTTTGCAACATGGAGTTTAAGTAAAAGTAACTCTAGTTTTGAAATTTTCTACCGTGTATAATGTAACATCCCAGCGCAGATACAGTACAGATGGTACTGACAAAGGAAAAGGTGTTTCCAAAGCTGTCAACCTTGAAGACTGGGAGCAAGGACCATGCCCATCAGCTGAAAAATGTCAACCCCTGTTTCAAGCCGTTCAGGTCTACTTTTTAAAAAAATAATTTCTTATTTTTTGAGAATTTCATAAATGAGTGCTGTACCTGCATCATTCCCACCCCTCCCCCACCCCTCCAATGCCTCCCATGCCCCCTCTCAATTTCTTGTCCTCTTCTTTATTATTATTGCATGTACATACATACATACATACATACATACGTAACTATACATGTATATGCACTGAATCCATTTAATGTCGCTCATGTGTACCTGTGTTTAGGATTGACCCAACTTACAATTAGATAACCTCTCAGAGAGCTAGTCCCTGGGGAAATCTGATTCATTCTCCCTCAGCATCCATTAATTGTCTGTGGTTTTTTCATTTAGAGGTGGGACCCTGTGAAAGTTCCCTCATCCACATTGACATATCAACTGGTATTATTATGCAGGTCTTGTTAGACAACCATATTGTGCAGATTTCACGGGTGCAGCTTCCCTTTCATGCCTAGACTGTATTATTTACCAGTATGCAGCCAGTTCCTCTGGCTCTTAGGATCCTTCCACCCCCTCCGATGTTCCCAGCCTTGGGTAGAGGAGTTTCATTGTAGGTGCATCGATTAGGGTGAGGTTCTACAGAGTGGCTTACTGTCTGCCTTTGTATCAGTTGTGGAACTTTGTAATGGTCTTCATCTGTTGAAAAAAGAAACTTTGATGAGCGATGAGAGCTATGCTTATCTGTGAATATAGGATGATATGGTAAGAAACCACCTTAGTTTAGGAAAGTGGCAGTAGTATGTTCTTCTGTGGGATCTATGACCTCTCTGGTCATGTGTGCTTGGCTATGCTTACAGCACCATACCTGACATGGATTCCCTCCTCTTTAAGCCTAGCTCCCTCTGGAGTTCAGCAGGAATGATGTCTAAGCATGCAACACCCCACCCAAATTTCCAAAAGTAGTCATTCATAAAAACACATCTGAAAATTGATAAAGTGGAACAGTTTGAGGAAAGTTTTGATAACCCTTCATTTAGATGACTATATGCTTACAAAGGTCTCTGTATCTTTTATTTTATTTGATTATTTTTACTTTATGTGCAGGAATGTTTTGCCTGCATGCATGTATAAAAGTGTACCATGTGTAGGCAGTGCCCTCAGAGGCCAGAAGAGGGTGCTGGATCCCCTGGAACTGGTGATAAGAACAGTTGTTAGCTGACATGTTGTGTGCTGGGAACTGAACCTGGGTCCTCTACACATGGACCCAGTGTTCTTAAATGCTGACCCATCTCTCCAGCCCTGTTCTCTATATCTTGAAGGGACTACTTGACTATTGAGCAACAGAGGAAAGATAGGATTAAGTACTGTGTTGGGTAAGTTTTTAACTTCTAGAACAAGGAAAGCAAACTTAAACATGAACATGAACTGGAAATCATCCTGTGTAATTATGCTAGTTTTCTGTCTGACATAGCAACTAAACAGGAAGCAAGATTTATGTTGACTCAAAACTTTGAGGGCTTCAGTCCCCGATTATTTGGCCCAATGTTTTTTGAGTCTGTGAGAAGGAAAAACATCATGGTAGGAGCAGGTGGCAGAGAAGGATGCCAGACTCATGGCAGATAGGAAGAGAAGAAGGGGCCAGGTGCCACTAGTCCCTTCAGAGGACCTAAGTTCTTTCCACTAAGCCCCACCTTCTCAAGATTCCATCACTTCCCAATAATACCACAGGCTGTCAACCAAGCCTCTGGCATAAGGGCCTACAAGGGACATCTAAGATCCACACTGTAACAGTAAGGGAAGCACTCAGAAAGGCTTGCGTCATCAGGTCTTCTGATTTACCTTGAAGCAAGAAGAGAAGGAACACAAGATAACACCCTTCAAAGGCACACCCCCACTGACCTATCCAACGATGGAGGTAGTGCCCTCATGTCTCAATCATGTCTAAATATGGCTACTGGCTGGGACCCAAGTGTTCAACACAAGAGTTTTTAGGGCTTCGTGCCCCAAACCCAGCATGCCTTCTCCCTTCTCTAGAGGTGAACTGTCTAGACTCCTCTCTAAATCTCATCCTCTCACTAAGACTCCAAATCCTATCTCTTTCCCATAATCAAAAGGAACAAGGATAGCTGCTATCATTGATCTCTGTCATTTTGACTATTTTTTTAACTTTTATTTCATTTCAAAACACAAATACGATACTATTACACTTGTCTTGAGAACAATAACTTTGACACTGCCACTCATCTACCCCATGTTTTACTTCCTTTGAGAGTACAGTTGAATGGTCTCACCAACCCCAGTTTTTCTCTTAACCCTCTCTTACCAGGCCATGTCGCTGTGTTCAAGTGATCTCTTCCAGTCCCCCATGAAATTGTAACATTGTCATTAAAATCCTACGGGAAGTTTCTATCCCTTATCCTATTTGTTGATACAATAGAAAGACAAGCCTGAGGATGGATGACATAATTAGATGCTAACCCTACAGAACTGTCATTATAAGCCCTGAGGAGAAGCTCTTTGATTTTTGAAAATTCATTAAATTTTTAAATCTAAACATACTGAATCTTTTCAAATGTGAAGTTGCTGTCCTCTTCCTTATCAGGGAACTGGACTGTACCCAAGCTTTTGTTTCATTTCAGAATAATGGAGGTCTATTCCTTGTAGCCACTTTTTGGCCACCCTGTGTTCTTTTAGCACATTCTGTCTATTACTCTGACTCAAATTACTTCTTTACTTACCAGAATGTCAAATCCAAGTTGCCTTTGGCTTGTTGCTGAATGGGCTATTAAAATTTTTTTTAATTTTATTTATTTCTGTATGTGTATGAATGTACTGTCTGCATGCAAGTCTGTGCACCCATGTCATGCAATGCCGTGGAGGTCAGAAGAGGGTGTCAGATTCCCCTGGAACTGGAGTTCTCCTGGAATTGGAGTTTCAGACCGTTCTCAGCCGCCATGTGGGTGCTGGGGATCGAACCCGGGTCCTCTGTAAGAGCGGTCGGTGCTCTTAACCGCTAGGCCACCTCTCCAGCCCTGAATGGGCTATTAAAAGGTAAGTTTGGGGCTGGAGAGATGGGTCAGCCAGTTAGAGCTCTTGCAGAGGACCCTGGTTCGATTCCCAACATCCACATGGTAGCTAACAACCATCTGTAACTCCAATTCCAGGGGATCTAATGCCTTCTTCTGACCTCTGTGGGCACTGCGCAACATGGGTGCACTTACATACATGTAAGAAATGCACTCATAAATACAAAATAATAAAATATTAAAAATAAAAATTATTTGGGGGGCGGGTTTGTGTGAGCGTGAAAAATTTGAGACGTCACTTGCTGGCATGCGGCTGGCCTCTGAAATGCCAGAGAGCGTTGCCGGGGGCCACTGGAGCAATGCAGCAGAATGTTGGTCTCCCTGAGATGGGCAGGACTCCTCCATCAGTGTCAGCACACCTCAACAGCCTGGAGATGCTGTGCAGCAGTGGCAGCCAAGTGTCTATGTATATCCCAGGTCTGTTTGGCTATTGGCTCTCTCCTTGGAGGAGTGGCTCACAGTGGATGCCACGGCCTTGTGTCCTCTGGTGGTTGGGAGATGTTGTAAGCCACAATGGGAACTTGTCACGCTTTGTAGAGAGACCACAGTTTGTGGATTGGCATGCCATCGGGGCGTATGTGTCTATGCTCACAGCTTAGCTTGACCTGGTGATTAGTGCTGTTTAAATGCCTATACATACAATAGCTTGTGCTTTGTTAATATGACTAAAAAGGGTATCACTGGAGAAGCTGTCAACCCATGAAGGGAGGCAACCTGAGCAGACTGGAGTCCAGGATGACAGCTCCAGAGAGATTAGACTGTTTTCTTCTCACCCACTTGTGCCCCTTTCCCAAGGCCCAGGGAACGAACTGCAGAAGAGGAGGTGTGGTAGATTGTGAGGGCTGCAGAGAGATGGGGGTGAATCTTGGGAATGTGCACATGCACATATGTGCAGGTTGCACTGTGGAAAGTGGGCGTTGGCCAAAATGGCACTTTGGACCCTGGCCAGGTCTTATTGCCTGATTGTCACCTGACTGCCCAGCTCATTCCCCAGCCAATAAGAGAACGCCAAACCTGAACCCTCATTAGCGTGTCCGCTGACTTCCGTATATTGTGCATACCGCTTACAGACCAATGAGAGACTGCCCCGGCACTCGCGCCCTTGCAGGAGGCGGGGTTGAGAGAGGGGATATGAGTAGGGGGACACTGGAAGGAGAAGAGGAGAGTTGGTGTAAGAGTTGCCTGAATAAACTGCGTCTGGAAGAACAAGAGTGTGTCCTCTCCTTTTTCCTGCCGGCTGGGAACAGAGCGACGAGGAGAGCGACAAGTGGTGGACCGGACGGGGAACCTCTGTCGGTGCGAGCACGGTTCAGAACCAGACGCAGGCAGGTGGGCTAGCCGGCAAGTTCCCAGGTAAGGTGGGACTATAAGGTTCTCAGAAGTTGAGACTATGGGGAATTAAAATTCAATGCAGCCAATGTGCAATACCTTAAAGGAACTGCTGAAAATGAAAGGAATTGGCATAAAGACCCAAATTTTAGATGAGTTCTTAAGAGCAGTAGATGAGATCGCGCCCTGGTTTCTTGTGACCGGAAACCTCATGCCACATTGCTGGGAAAAGTTGGGAGGGGACCTAATGTTTGCTGAGGAACAAGGAATTCTGCAGAGAGGTGTAGTTCCAATTTTGAAATTAATAGGAAATTGCTTGGGCGATGAAGGGAGCTGCGCAGCAGAAATAAAAAAAGGGGAAAAACTTCTACAGCAGCTAAAAGAGAAACAGGCGCCACCCAAGGGGGTTGAGGACGAAGAGCAGGACATGTCGGCTGATGAGTTGGAGAGTTTGGTAGAAAGCATGGAGCAAGTGAAGGTTAGCATACAGCCGGCAGCCCCGGGACCTCCGCTATTGCTGA
>VZQC01007702.1:141725-166725 GCA_009823505.1 Rhizomys pruinosus | reverse complement strand
TTTTTTTTTTCCTTTCAAATCTCTTGTCTGAATTAAGCATACAAGAACAAAAGTCTCGGGCGGGGCCCGGGTGGGGAATAGGAAAAGAAAGACGGAATGGCTTAACTGCAGTAGCCGCAGGGGGTCTGCTGGAAATCCCTATCAGTGCAGGCTGACCTTGAATTCAAAGTCAAAGGCCCTTCTCTGCCTCCCCACCCCACCCCACCCCACCCCCACCACGCCTGGCTTCAACATTTTAGTAAGAGAAATTTAAGTTGGGGCTGGAGAGATGGCTCACGCAGTGGTTAAGAGCACCGCAGAAGACCCGGGTTCGATTCCCAGCACCCTCGTGGCGGCTTAAGGACCGTCTTTAACTCCAGTTCCGGGGATATCCGACACCCTCTTCTGACGTCCACCGCAATCCAGGACACGGGTGCACCAACTTACATGCAGCAGTACACTCGTGCACATAAAAATATTTGTGGAGAGCGGGCGTTGGCCAAAATGGCGCTTTGGACCCTGGCCAGGTCTTATCGCCTGATTGCGGCCTGACTGCCCAGCTCGTTCCCCAGCCAACAAGAGAACGCCAAACCTGAACCCTCATTAGCATGTCCGCTGACTTCCGTATATTGTGCATACCGCTTACAGACCAATGAGAGACCGCCACGGTGCTCGCACCCTTGCAGGAGGCGGGGTTGAGAGGGGGATATGAGTAGGGGGACACTGGAAGGAGAAGAGGAGAGTTGGTGTAAGAGTTGCCTGAATAAACTGCATCTGGAAGAACAAGAGTGTGTCCTCTCCTTTTTCCTGCCGGCCGGGAACAGAGCGACGAGGAGAGCGACATGCACATGCACATATGTGCAGGTTGCACTGGGGATATTTCCTCCATTGCTCTCTATTTTTATTTTTTGAGACAGGGCCTCTCAGTGAATCTGGAGCTCATAGAGTCTTCAAGGCTGTCTGGCCAAAGAGCTTCAGGAATCTGCCTGGAGTACTGGGGTTACAAGCACCCACCACTGTGCCCCGCTTTTTGCATGGGTTCTGGGGATCTGAATTCAAGGCTTCATGCTTGCAAGGCAGGCACTTAACCAAACCTTTCACCGTAGCCCCTATTTTCTATTTTCTGAGACAGTGTCTCACTGTATTGTCCACTCTGTCCATGAATTTTGGATCCTCCTGCCTCCGCCTCCAGAGTTCTGTGATTACAGACATGTTCTACATACCTTCCTTCTCTCTGCCCCCTCTCTTTCTTTATAAAGGTTATTTCTATTTGTGTTTGTATACACACACACACACACACACACACACACACACACCACATGTGTAGGAGTGCCCAAAGAGGCCAGAAGAGGGTATTGGATCCCCTGGAGCTGAGTAACAGTTCTGAACCATCTGAAATGGGTACTAGCAGATGAACTGTGGTCCTCTGGAAAAGCAGCAAGTTCTCTTAACCACTGAGCCATCTCTATAGCCCCATTGTCATCTTTTTGGTGGTACTAGGGATTGACTATTTTGCTCTTATCCTAGGTCTTAAGGGTCTATATAGTTTTATATAATCTTGTTCTTCATCTTTTGTCTCCAAAGACTCAATTAAAAAGTCACCAGTTCTGTGCCATGGGTTGAATTGTATATCAGTATGAATTTTATTTCAGTTCTAACACTGACTAGTGTTAATGAAAGTTCCCAGAAGAAAGCCATACCTATGTTAAACATTCTACACACATCTGACTGATTAGAAACCTGATGATTGTAGAGATTCGCCTTGGAATATGGAAACTTACTAGAAAGATTTCTTAAATTAGATTGGCATACGGCCATGTGTAGGAATGAAACTTTGCCTGGCCTGAGGAAAGAACTTGTAAGACCTGTCCCGAAAAACCTCTGAAAATTATCTGATATCTCTGTGGGCATTTCAGTTGTTTCTGTGAGTTATCTGTAGCTCTGGAAGGTCCAGGATATTACAATGTTTTCTCACCTCACCTATCTCTGCAAAGTTCCAGATAGCCCCTTCCCTTGAGGCATTGAGCAAAATGTCACAACTCTAGTTTACCTATTGCACAAACAGGAGCTTTGGGGGGGGCGCGAAGGTGGCTTGCCCCTCCCTTCCACCTACCCCCCACTTCCTTGCCCAGAGCACAGTAACTTTTGGTATATAAAAAGACTGCTGGCATAAATAAAGGAGGCTATTCTCATGGACCTCACCCTCTGAGTCTGTCTTTTATTGTCTTTCTATTCCATCCGGTAACTTTCTCGCAGTCCCCTCCCCCCTCCTTGCCAGAGCTAAGCCTAGAGACTGTAGGCCTGCAGGCAGGAGACAGCCTTGAAGCTCACAGTCCTGTGGAACTGCCAAATATGGTTCAAGAGAGAGAAGAAGATCGTGTGGATAACAGCCACACGCATGACTAAAGGACTATCAGATGATTACTAAACTCCCACAGCCATGTCTAGGGCTTTTCTGTCATTGCTCACTGATTTTCGAGGACCCATTCTACTATGAGCAGGGCCATCTGGAGGCAGGTGGTCTGGGCTGTATAAAAATATAGCTGAGCAGGGCACGGTGGCACACACCTTTAATCCCAGCACTCAGGAGGCAGAGGCAGGAGGATCTCTGTGAGTTCAAGGCCAGCCTGGTCTACACAGTGAATTCCAGTCCAGCTGGGGCTACAGGGAGCCCGGTCTCAAAAACACCAAAAAGAAAAAAAAAAGCTGAGCAAGCCAGTAAACAACTTTGCTCCATGGTTTCTGCTTCAAGCTGCTGCCTTGGCTTCTGTTAATGATGGACCATAACCTGTATGATGAAATAAACCCTTTCCTCAAGTGGCTATTGGTCATTGTGGTTATCACATCAACAGAGAGCAAACTAGAACACTCTGGTTTGACCCAGCAGTTTCTAACTATGTAGAGAAATCCCAAAGAGTCAGTCCTTGAGCTTCTACCAGCCCCAAAGCTAAGACTGTCATCAGATAGCCTCTGAGGCCTGTATTGGTATTCCCTGCTTTCCTCCTACCTTATATTTCCACCAATATATTTGAAAAGTGTATTGACTTATAATTTTCTTTGTTCTGTATGTAGGAATTGTCTCTTGCTATGAGCAGGTACAGCACAGTCCTGCTAAGGGAAGGGGAGCACAGTGGCCACCTGTGATCACTGTAGGGAAGTGACCCCTTGGCACAGAGGTCAATTGGTTACTTTCATAACCCAACCTGAGAGGTACTTCCAACTCAGGTCCTTAGCCTGGGTGGCGGAACACCTCCTGTCTGTCTGGCCATGCTTTCCCACCTGCCCAAAGACTGCTGGTCTTTGGACAGGAATTTCAGGCTGATGGCTGATGGCCTGTCTTCAGCCTAGACCCACTCACAATTCACTCCACAGGTTGGTGACCTGATTGGTCTCCATCCAACCTCATGCTAGCTTACCGGGTTGGTGGTCTGATAGACCACCATCCAATACACTAGCCACGATAGCTTACCAGGTTAGTGATCTGATAAATCTCTGTCCAACCCACTAGCCACTGTCCAACCTTGCACTAGCTTACCAGGTTGGTGGTCTAATAGACCCCCGTCCAACCCACTAGCCACCAACACTCGAAATCCAGGCCTGCTTCAGCCTGTATACTCGCAAAATAATGGGACCAGGAATTCTGTGAAAGGATGGCAATGGAGAATTTGATTTATTGCCTGTTGCAAGTCATTTTTATGAACAAAACTGTGTCATCTCCCAGAGCCAATCACAGATCCCCAGTCTCATACCACTGTATACTGCTGCCCCACCTGCCCCACCTAGCATCATGTGCCTGGGCCCTCTTGGGGCAACGTCAGAGGAATCCCATCATTTCCACATTGTGCCCTGAAGGATGCTGATAACTAGCCCCCAATTCAAACTGGATCGTCCCACAGTTTTGCTACTACAAAAAAAATGTATGACACTGTTACCATGTTGGAACATTTTTTTTAAATTATTACATTGATTGTGTGTGTGTGTGTGTGTGTGTGTGTGTGTGTGTGTGCAGCCACAGCACACTTGCTAAGGTCAGAGGACAACTTTTTAAAGCTAGATCTTGTCTTCTACCACCAGGGACTGAACTCAGGTTTCAGGCTTTTCAGCAAATGCCTTTGTCCACTAACCCATCTTGCTGGCCCCATAGACAGTGATATTTAGTGTTACTTACTAGGTGTTCCCAGGCCATGGTCACTTATATTTGACTCCAGAATAAACTATCTCTTATTCTATTTAAGGTGAAAGCTGTGTTTTCTGCCTTGACGGTATGTTTGAATGTGACCCTAATTAAAAATTATCATCTCTGCAAACATAATAAGTTAAGATGAGGTCATACTGCATTAGGATAGGCCCTAATCCAATGGCTTGCATCCTTACAAAAAGAGGACAATCTGGACATGGATACATAGAGATGTAAGAAGATGTGCGACAGTGGAAGTGAGACTGGACCAATGCAACCATATCCAGGCAACTCTGATTGTTGGCAACCAGAAGCCAACAGAGAGGCCTGGGCTGTCTGTTCCTCAGTGCCTACAGTAGAAAGCAAACATCCCAACACCTTGGTTTAGACTTCTGGCCACCAGAAGCATGAAAAATTAAATTTCTCTTGTTTAAAATCACTCATTTTGTGGCATTTTTAAAAAGTTTTTTATTGCCAGAATGCATGACTCGGGTGGGGTGGGGTGGGGCATGGAAAGGGGAATGAGTCTAAATTGGACTAAGAAATGTATGAAATGCACAAAAGTTCAATAAAAATATTTTTAAAAAAGAAAAAGAGTTTTTTATTGCCCAAAATAAATAAATGAATAAAAATTTAAAAAAAAAGTTTTTTATTGCCAGGCTTGGTGGTGCACTCCTTTACTCCCAATACTCCAGAGGTAGAGGCAGGTGGATCTTTGTGAGTTCAAGGCCAGCATGGTCTACAGAGCGAGTTCCAGGTCGCTGGGGCTACAGGGAGACCCTGTCTCAAAAATACCCGCCCAAAGTTTTTTATTTAATTTTTATGTATATGAATGTTTTGCCTGCATGTATATAAGACACCTGTGTCATGCAAGGCCTGCAAAAGCCAGAAGAGGGTGTCATGTGTCCTGGAACTAGAATCACAGATGGTGGTTAGCTGCCATGTGGGTGATGGGAATCAAGCTTGGGTCCTCTGCAAGAGTAGCCAGTGCTCTTAAGTCCCTGTGGTAGTTTTTTTGATGTTATAAAGACTAAAGCACTTTAAAGTCTTTTTAACACTCAGAACTTACTTCTATAGCTATAGGGCTTGTTGAGGGTTTGTTATGGAGGAGGGGGAATTGTAGTCATCTTTTGGTACTTGGCATAATGCTTGGCACAAAGCAGCTTATAAATGTCTGATGAATGAAAGCAGCTTGTCTGTAGTCAATACCGATTTAGCTACAATTTATTGACTACTATGTCAGGCCTTGTGTTAGTGCTTGGCATACTATGCTCCAACAATAATTCTCTAATCCAACCAGATATCTTATAATATAGTCTAGTTCTGACACTGATCTCAGAGTTAGTACAGACCCTGAAAATAAAATTCTGAGTCCATTATTTCTGACATTAAGTACCCAGAGTGAATGGAGATCCCATGAATATATGGTTGATCTTGGGACTGCCCCTATTCTAGATGCCAGCTACAAATCTCAGGTATCACCACTGCTTGGCCCATTGGTACAGTGTGAATATGGATTATTCTGCTCAAATTCATGTTGAGTCTTGGCCCCCAATATAGTAGCATTTGGAGTTGTGACCTTGAAAAGTTGGGTCCTACTGAAGGTAAGGGCAGTGTCCTTAGAAGATTAATGCTTTTGTCTCAGGAAGTAAGTTCTCCTTCATGTAGAACTGAACTGGTTACTTAAAGGGTAGGCCATAACAAGGTGACAGCTCTCTCAGCTTGTTCTTTTGCTTCCTCTCTTCCCATTTGATCTCTTCTGTGCATGCTGCTTGGTGCTGTCATATAAGTTCCCACATTGCGACGCCATTTTCCATGTTATAATCCAGGCTATAAACTCTTACCACAGGCTGACCAGATGTGGCTGCCTGCTAGATAGACTTCTTTTAGTTATGAAGTGGCCATATTATAGTAACAAAAAGACTAAATATCAACTGTAGAATTGGGGTAGAGAGCATTGAATTAATGCATGCATGTTGAGGGTCAGCTGGCTTTTCTCTCCCTTAGTAAAAAATCCTCTTCCCGGGGAATCCCAGCTCGTACTCTCCAAATCTGATAAGTCATTAAAATGACTCACAGGACTCAGGACTCAGTCTGTGCTAGGAATTAATTCCAGGATTCAGTTATTGAACATGTGATTTGATTAAATGTCCACAAGGGTATGGTTGACAGTTCAATGTGCTATCCGTGCTCTTAGTCATTCTGACATGAGCAGACATTTCTTCAAACTACCCAAGGACTCACTATGAGTCATCTCGGGAATTGGATTTCAATGCAGTAGAACTGGCTTCATTATAAACAACAAAAGACAATGTCGTCATTCCAGAAATTCCAGAAAGAGGGACAAAAACTAAATACATTTTTTAGTATACACTCACTGCCACAGGAGGACCCTTTGAAGCGCACTTTTTATAGACAAGATCACTGAAGTTCACTAAACCACAAAACTATATTGCTTTCTTCCTAGAGTTTTCACCACACTGTTCTTTAAAAAAGTCATCAGTGAGTCTCCATTGCAGAATGGACCTGTGACAGTCAAAGGGGTTAGGAGTCTACTCCCGGTGGCTACACTCACTCTGATCTCTATTTATTCTCATCCCTTCTTTCTCTCCCTCCCTGTGACAATCTCCTGACACCTCAAGAGCAACCAAATCCTACATATCCAGAGGGATACCAATTATACTTTACATGGTATCACATTTAGTACACCAGCAACTCCAGGGTGTAGGTATTCTAATATTTATTTCACATAAGAGAAAATGTATGCCTAGAAATATTACTTTTGGCTGCAAAATCTTGGGCATTATGTAGCAATCCACCAGTCTTACAAATGTACACCATTCCAGCCTCTGAAGCCAAACTGTTTACAAAATTCCATAAATAAAAAAACAACAACTATAAATATATTTACATATTAAATCTTTGATCTTTTTAGTATTGCATGCACATAATCCCAAAGCCCAAAATTGTTTTCTGGTGGCATTAATTAGCTTTTCAATGCTATGACAAAACCTGAACAAACAGCTTAGGAGACGGCCTTCTATGAAACTCGTGGTTTCAGAAATTCTAGTTTATCATGGCGCTAGCATGGAAGAACCAATTCCCTTACCTTACAGCAGCCAGGAAGAAGACAGGCAGGCAAATGAAGTACCATACATGTCCTTCAAAGGTATTTCCCCCTGTTGTGATTAAACACTGACCAAAAGCAACTTGGGAAGAAAAAGGTTTATTGTATCTTGCAGGTTACATTCCTCCATCAAGGGAAGCCAAGACAGGAAGTCAGTGCAGAACCTGAATGCAGGAACTGAAGCAGAGACCATAGAGAAATACTGCTTACTGGCTTACTTTCCCTGGCTCAGCTACATATGTTATACTGCCTAGGGACAGCAGGACAGCACTGCCTACTCTGGGCTCTCTTATGTTAATTAGTAATCTAGAAAATGCACTGCAGGAAAGCCCAAAGGGCAGTCTGATGAAGGAAATTCCTCAATTAGAGTTCCTTCTACCTATGTGTCATAGATTTTGTCCATTTGATAGAAACTAGCTAGCATACCCCCACATCCTATAACTCATTTCCTCCAACTTGGCTGCAGCTCCTACTTTTCAATGCCTCTGAGTAATGTCATTTTATTATTAATACATCAAGGGATTAATCCACTGATTAGATCAGAGCAAACAAGACACCGTCACTTCCTCTAAAGCCTCCTCCACTAGGGCCCCCAAAGCAACAAAGTAACCAATTCTTGAGCCTATGGAGCACATTTCAGACTCAAACTACAACACTAGTCAATCCAAGAATAAGAAAACAGTCCTTTGAGAATAAGAGCCCACATGGCGTTTTAATTAGAGGATTCGTGAACAAACATTAGATGAAAAGGAGTAGAAAAAAATGAATAGTTAGAAAAAAAAAAGAGTGACCATACAGATAGATCTTTAAAAATATCAGAAATTATTTTAGTGATTTTATTTAAAATGTAGCTTTAAAATGGTAAGATCCTAGTTCATTGAATTCCATGTAAATGCTTTATGGAACACAAGATAACACTCTTATCTAAACTGAGAGGGAGCAAATATATCTTTCATTCTTAAAACAATTTCTACACTTGGGCTTAATAGACAGGACAGTGCATAATCCTAAATATAAGTAGCTTGGTACATCATCACAAAGTGGACCTATCCAAGCAGCCAGGAAAAGGGTTACAGGAATTCCAGAAGTGTTTCTAAGGGCCTCCTCTCCTCTCTCCTCCCTTCCCCTTTCTCCCCTCCCCTCCCCACCTCTCCTGTATCACTTCTTCCTCCTCTCTAAAGAGAAGCAGTTTCCTGAGGTTTGCAACCATAGTTTTGTTTGCTTTTCACCTCTTCATGTTATCACACTGAATATGGACTTTGCATTTTATTTCCTTTGCTCTTTTGCTCAGTATATAATGCTTGTTGGGTTCTCTCCCAGCCCTTCCTCTTTCCTCGTGTCCTTTTGGTATGGTGCTGGAGACTTATCCTAGGGACTTGTTCACTCTAGGCAAGCATGCTACACTGAGCTATACACTACATCCTCAGCCCCCTTCTCATGTTTCAAGACAGAATCTTGCTAAGTTGCCCACTCTGGCCCTGAACTTTTTTTTTCTTTCTTTCTTTCTTTTTTTTTTTTTTTTTTTTCTTTTGAGACAGGGTCTTCCTGTAGCTCCCAGCTGTCCTGGAACTCACTGTGTAGACCAAGACTGGCCTTGAACTCACAGAGACACCTGTCTACTGCATCCCTGAGTGCTGGGTAAATAAAGGCTGCGCCCACCCCAGCCCTGTGCCAGCCTTAATGATTTTAGTTGTTCTTTTTTGTCTTTGTTTTTTAACAGGGTATTCTAGTACTCCCAGCTGACCTGGACCTCCATATGGAGACCAGGCTGGCCTTGATCTCACAGAGATCCATCTGCTTCTGCCTCCCAAGTGCTGGGATTAAAGATGTGCATCACCACATCCCTTCTGGCTTTCAACCTTTGATCCTCTTGCCTCAGCCTCCCTAGTAGTTGGTATTGTAAAGCTGTGCCTAATGGGCCATTTTTTTGTGAGAGTTCCCCCTGCTAGGTATAATATGTTCCTTAGAAAAGTCATTTTGTATATTTCTACTGCATAAGGTATGTAGTTATATATCATATCATTCATATCATATCATAATTTATTCATTTTATAGATGGACATCTAAGTTGTTTTTAGTTTTTTATTATAATAAATGCTGCTACTGTGCATGCTTTTGGATGTATCTTCTGTAAATATTTCATGATTTATCCATTGGTTATATATTTAACCTAGGAGAGGGATGGCTGAGTCACAGAACTTGTAATATACGTATTCAGCTTTGGTAGACTCAGTGGAGCAACTTTTCAAAGAGCTTGCTCCATTTTACACTCTGACTATCATGGCCAAGTTACATGATTTATGGAGCCCAGATAAATAAAACCAGAAATTCTTATTCAACAAGCAAGGGGGACAGTCCCATTAAACGCTATAACTACTTCTCTTTCTTTGGGGAGGGGCGTGGGGGGGGTGGTAGAGGGGGGGCGGGGGAGCGGGAGGGAGACGGGGAGAGAGAGAAAGAGAGAAAATATATATATATATAGTAGATATATATATATATATATAATTGTTGAAGATATTAGATTGTTTTATATATATATATAATTGAAAAGCCAAGACATTGCAAAGAAAAGAGAATATATTAGTAAATATACAAGTATATATATAAACAATATAGATATATATATATGGTTTGTTTATTTGTTTGTTTTCTTTTGTCTTGCCTAGAACTTGATATGTAGACCAGGGTGGCCTTGATCCTGCAGAGATTTACAATTAATTGTTTGTGTGTGTCTTGGAGGGGGCGTGCTTGTCTAGTGCACATGAGTGTTGTGCCAGAGGTTGATGTTGAGATGTCTTCTTAATCAATTCTCCACTTCATGGTGGTCTTTTTTTTTACACTGTTTTAAACTTGCAATTTAATGTCATAAATTTAAGAAAAAAACATTAAAAATTATCACACATTTTACTAATGAACTTTATATTATGATTTTTATATACATGCTAGTTTTCTATACAAATAAAAAGAATCCTTTGAGCTTTGAGGCTGAAGAGATGGCTCAACAATTGAGAACACTTACTATTCTTCAGAGAACCCAAGTTCTTTCCCAGCACACACATGGTGGCTAACACCCATCCTTAACTCCAATCCCAGGGGATTCAATACCTTCTTTTGGCCTTCCTAAGCACTGCATACACATTGTGCATATAGGCAAAACACTCATGACATAAACAAAATGTTTTTAATTGTAAAGGATCATTTAATTCACATGTACACTCACCAAAATTATATATTTGCATCTCACAGCTTGTACATGTATATGTATTTCATTCTTGTGAGACGTGTGGAAAAGCCCACAAAATTAACCCAGCTATTTTATTTCATGTGTCTGTATGTGCACATTATAATAAATCTCCACCCTTATTGAATCAAATGGACTGAAAAGAAAAGTGACTATAGATGTCTATCTTTCCCTTTCCTTCTCTTTTATTTTATTATTTTATGTGTATGAATGTATTGTTTGCATGTATATAGGTGCACCCATGTCACACAATGCCCCCGGAGGGCAAAAGAGGGCATCAATTCCCCTGGAATTGGAGTTACAGACAGTTGTTAGCCACCATGTAGTTGCTGGGAACAAAACCCAGGTTTGATTTGCAAGAGTAACTAGTGCTCTTAACTGCTGAGCCATCTCTCCAGCCCCTCCTTCTGTCTCTTTACTTTCAGTGTAAGTGCTTTCTGTAATACCAGAAAGGAACCTGTGCTGGACAGCTTTAGAGTCAACTCGACATAGTTGAGGGAGTCTTAATCGAGGAACTGACTCCATTGGACTGGCCTGTGGCCACATCTATGGGATATTTTTTCTTGATTGTTGAGTGATGTGGGAGGGCCCAGTCCACTGTGGGTGGTAGCACACCTGGACAGGTGGCCCTGTATTGTATAAGAAACCAGGCTGAGCATGGGCCAGGGGAGCAAGCCAGTAAGAAGCATTCCTCCATGGCCTGTGCTTCAGCTCCTGCCTCCAGGTTCCTGCCCTGAGTTCCTACCTTGGGCTCCTTAAATGATGGACTGTGACCTAGGAGATGTAAGATGAATAGACCCTTTCCTCCTCAAGTTGGTATTGGTCAGAGTGTTTTGTCACAGCAATTGAAGAGAAACTAGAACAGAACCCAAGTAAAAATGGATGTGTGATTAGTTGCTCACTTCTGTATTGTAGAACATCATTTCTTTTTTTTCTCTAGCTCTGGCTGTCCCGGAACTCACTCTGTAGACCATGCTGGCCTTGAACTCACAAAGATCCGCCTGCCTCCCAAGTGGTAGGATTAAAGGTGTGTGTCACTATGCCCGGCTTCATTTATTTCTTTATACATTAAAAGTAAGTTCTTGCTGGTCAGGAGAGCCTGGCTTCTAGGCCTGTCTTTGTCCTTTCTTCCTTTTGCTTCACTTAGTCATGGATATGTCATGCTCAGAGTCTAGCTTAACTCTCACATGTTATAGATCCAGACTTCTCTGGGCACTCTGAATGCTAAGATGGGAATGTTGGCCAGGAATGGTAGACATCCATGTTGTGGCTGCTTGTCTTCTCATGTTCATGCTCCATTGTCCTTTCAGAGTTCACTTACAAACAAGTTCATGGCAAAATTAGTAAGAATTCCAGAATGGCAACAGCTGAGCATTAAACCATTGTCCTTTTGAGTGACGGTCTTGTGTAATAGCATAGTAGCATAGGTAACATACTCTGAAGTTCCTGCTCATTGTAGCCCTCATTAATCCCCAGTCTTGTCACCACTTGATATTGTCAGTGCTTAGAGATTTCTCCTTTTGGGACTTATCTACATTTTTCTGATTGTTAATGAAGGGAAGCATCTTTCCATATTTTATTATCTAGTTGGCTTTATTGTGTGTATACATAATACCTGATCCATTTTGCCCGTTTCTCTATTGGCTACTTGCTGTTTTAGGGTAGGGTGGCCTTGATTTATGATCATTGCTTTTATGTTATGGACAGGAGCTTCATGTATGTAGATTTTTTTTTTTATAAAAGGAAGAGTTTATTTGAGCTTATGATTGATGGTTTCAGGGAATTAGAGTCCATTGTGGCAGGAAGCATAGTGGCTGGGGATGGAGCAGAAAGTCGAAGTTCACATCTCGCAATGAGCACAGGAAGTCAAGAGACCCTCTGGACACTAGCAAGGCTTGTTAAACTCACTAAGCCCATCCCCAGTGATGTACTTCCTCCAGCATGGACACACCTTCTAAGACCTCCTAAAACAGGGTCACCAACTGGGGACAAACTATCTGAACACTTGAAGCCTATGAGGGGGACACACTCATTCAAACCACAACATTCCACTCCCTGGCCCCCATATAAAATGCAAAATGCGGAGCTGGAGAGATGGCCAGGCGGTTAAGAGTGCCGACCACTCTTGCAGAGGACCCAGGTTCGATCCCCAGCACCCACATGGCAGCTGAGAACTGTCTGTAACTCCAGTTCCTGGAGAATCTGACACCCTCTTCTGACCTCTGAGGCATTGCATGACACGGGTGCACAAACCTGCATGCAGACAGTACATTCATACACATAAAAAATAAATAAATAAAATAAAAAAATGCAAAATGCATTTTGTCCAACCTTAAAAGTCCCCATAGTCTTTACCAGTCTCAATTCTATTCAAAAGTCTGAGACACAGACCAATCTCTTAACTGTAAGCTCCTGTAAAATCAAAAGACAAATTACATACTCCCAACATATAGTGGAACCGAATACACACTCCCATTCCAAAAGGGAGGAATAGAGGCATAGTGAGGAAATACTGGACCAAAACGAGACCAAACCACAAACATTCCACTCCCTGGCTCCCCCTTATAAATGCAAACGCGGGCTGGAGAGGGCCAGGCGGTTTAAGAGTGCCGACACTCTTTGCAGAGGACCCAGGTTCGATCCCCAGCACCCACAGGGCAGCTGAGAACTGTCTGTAACCCAGTTCCTGGAGAATCTGGAACACCCTCTTCTGACCTCGGAGGCATTGCATTGAACCGGGTGCACAACCTGCATGCGACAGTACATTCATACACATAAAAAATAAATAAAAATAAATCAAAAATGCAAAATCATTTGTCCAAACCTTAAAAGTCCCCATAGTTCTTACCAGTCTCAAATTCTATTCAAAAGTCTATGTCCAAGACCCGAGACCAGATCTCTTAACTGTAGATGCTCTTAAAATCAAAAGAAAATTACATAATCCCACAACATTAAGTGTGAACGAATACCCTGCCCATTCCAAAGGAGGAATAGAGGCATAGTAGAGGAAAATACTGGACCAAAATGAGACTCGAAAACCAGCAGGGCAAAACACCAAGTTCAGTAGCTCCATGTGCGACATTCTGGAAATTTACTTCCAAAGGGCATAAGGCGTGGTCAGCTCTTTCCAGCTTTGGCCTGCAACATAACATTGCTTTTTTCTTTTTTTTTTTTTTGTCTTTTTGAGACAGGGTCTCCCTGTAGTTCCAGCTGTCCTGGAACTCACTCTGTAGACCAGGCTGGCCTTGAACTCACAAAGATCCGCTTGCCTCTGCCTCCCAAGTGCTAGGATTAAAGGCGTGTGCCACCACGCCCGGCTGCAACATACATTTCTTTCTTAGGCTAGTACCACTCCATGTATGCAGCTCTCCTTGGCAAATACCTCACAGCTCTGGCATCTCAAATGTCTTCTTGGGATCTCCACTGGCAACCAGGCTTCACATTCACAGCTTCTCACAATGGGCTATCACGGCATTCTTTATTCAGGGATGCCCCTGCTGCACTCTGCCTGGCCTCAGCAGATCTCTGAAACTGCAGAGAAAGAACTGATGACCCCTTCACTCTTGCATCGTTCATGCCTCTCAAGCCAGCATCATGTGAATGAAACTGGCTGTAAGTTCGGGATGGACTCTGTCCTACTTCAACCATATTCACAACTTTTCTCTGCACTTTCAGTATTTTCCTTTCAAAAGCTGGAGGCTTAGGTGGGTGTGGTCTTGCCCTAAAGGTACTGTTTCTGTTCTTTACTTATAAATCTCAAGGCCCCTCCTTAATCACTTTAATCTCACTTTTTCCCATTGTTTACTTGTAAATATCAGCCCTTTCCTTAATCACTTTAATCTTCTTATCAAAGGGAGCCTCTCCTTCAGGACATGACTTGGGTCCACCATTAATCTTCCTAGTGCACTTTTCAGATCCAAACTGTACATTCTGCATTTCTTTCTGCCCCATCTGCTCTTTTTCACTGTAGATCTGCACAATATTCATCATTAATACACAAACCACCAAAAAAGAAAAGCCACACCACCATTTCTACGTTAGGCTGTCTTGAAATATCCTTCACCAAAGACATTAGTCCATTGCTATTCAACTTAGCATCAGGCAAGCATTTGGGTGGTAGGCAAACTGCAGCCAGACACAAAATATCCCAGTTGCTGCCTAAGTCTTTATTTTCCTCTGGAACTACATTTTTCCAGTAATGCTTTCTTCCAGGCTTCTACTAAAATGGCCCCTTAAGCTCTGCTTACAGAAGTCAACAGCTTTTCTAGCCCAAAATTCCAAAGTCTTCCACATTTCTCCAAACACTCACATGGTCAGGTTCTTCACAGCCAACAGCCCACTCTCTGGTACCAAATACTGTATTAGTCACTTTTCTGTTGCTGTGATAAAACCACCATGACCAAGGGAACTTATAAAAGGAAGAGTTTATTTGAGCTTATGATTGATGGTTCCAGGGAATTAGAATCCACTGTGGCAGGAGGCATGGTGGCCAGGGCTAGAGCGGAAAGCCAAAGTTCACATCTCGAAATGAGCACAGGAAGTCAAGAGCTTCATGTAGATTACATGTATATAATACATATATGTTATGGAAAGGAGCTTCATGTAGATTACATGTATATAAACTTTTTTCTCAGTCTATAACTTGTTTTCACTCACATGATGATTTTTGATTACTAAATTTCCCAATTTAGATAAAGTTCAGTTTCCCAATCTTCTCTTTCAGTTTCAGAAATTTTTGCTTTTCCAAATTATAAAGAGAAGCCCTTACATAATTTTGGGGGGTATTTTTGAGACAAGTTATCCTTGTAGCCCCAGATGGCCTGGAACTTGCTCTATAGACCAGGCTGGCTTTGAACTCACAGAGCTCTGCCTGTCTCTGCCTCCCGAGTGCTGGGATTAAAGGCGTGTACCACCATACCCAGCAATAACTTTTTGAAGTTTTATATATATAGATAAACCTCTTAAAAAAAATAATATATCGTATATATTATATGATATATATGATATATATATTATGTCTTTTTTATTTAGGGTGTTCCCTGTATAGTTCCAGCTGCCTGCGAACTCGATATATAGAGCAGGCTGGCTGTGAACTCACCAGATTCTGCCTGCCTTGGCCTCCCAGAGTGCTGGGATTAAAGGTGTGTGCCACCATGCCCAACTAAATTGTATTGTTTTGTTTCACATTTAGGAGCATGATCTAACTGGAATTGGTTTCTGTAAGTCAGATTTTTTAAATGATGTCATTAGACAATACAAAGTTGAGTTCCAGTTTGCCTTCTATGATACATAAATAGTATCAGGTTTTACTGAAATGAGTAATATGCTTCTAAAAGAATATAAACAACTTACCTGCAAATTCATAGATGCATCTTTCTTTACTGCTGCATAGAAATTCCATTGTGTAGATGTACCATATTTTCTCTATCCACTCGTTCATTGATTGGACACTGGGTTGGTCCAGACTCTTGCTATTGTGAACAGAACTGGCATAACATGGTTGTACAATGTATCTCTGCGGTAAGATAGACGACTCATGAAATTTGCATGGGGTAAATGGATGGAACTAGAAGACATTATGTAAGTAAGCAAACAGTCACCAGAAAAACAAACGACGAATGTTATCCCTATCTTTGGATGCTAGCCACCAATTATCTAGTTGTTAAGGATTTTCTTGGCAGGGCTCCTTGGCTTTTGTCCAAGTTGTTTTGGAGTGATGCATACTGGAAAAAACAACAGCAACAAACAAAAAAGAATTCTGCTTGAAACCAGTCACTCTGCATGGATAATTTTGAGAAAGACTGAAAGAAAAAAAAATAAAAACATTTTGTCAGAATGACAGGAGCTCTAGGGGGTGGGGGGGTTGGGATTGGGGAAGCAGGTCCTAGACTTGTTTGTAAATTAATCTTGTAATATAGATATATATAATATATATATATAGTATTATATAGAGGAACTCATAAAAAATAAAGCTTAAAAACAAATAATAGTAGTTAGTAATAATATTAAAGGGATTTTTCATTCTTGTCTTTGTGGAACTTTTGTTGATAAAAGTTCTTGAAAATCTTAAGTTTAGGGATTTAGTTTCAGAGTAGACGATTCTCCTATTCTGATTCCCACTTCCCTAATCTTTGGGGGTCTTGGGTTAAAATGAAGACGAGGTTGTCAGTGAATCAAAGTAAACTCATCAAAAAAAAAAAAAAATCACAAGGGACCTGGGGTAATATTTCTCTAGGTATGAGCACACCTCATGCTTATAGTGTAACGACAATATCTTGTTCCTGGTCCGTCTTCTTTTTTTTTTAATTTTTTAAAAATTTTATTTATTTCTGTATGTGTATGAATGTACTGTCTGCAGGCAGGTCTGTGCACCCATGTCGTGCAATGCGCGCGGAGGTCAGAAGAGGGTGTCGGATTCCCCTGGAACTGGAGTTCTCCTGGAATTGGAGTTTCAGACGGTTGTCAGCCGCCATGTGGGTGCTAGGGATCGAACCCGGGTCCCCTGTAAGAGCGGTCGGCGCTCTTAACCGCTAGGCCATCTCTCCGTCTTCTTATATACACCATCTTCCTGCCTTTGGCTATGGCCTTCGCTGCTTTCTACATTTGGCACACAGTGAACTGTCCCTTATACTACCTGAGTTTTGCGAATCACGTCACTCCGTTTGGTATGGTTTCTACTTGCCTTTCGGTCTTTTCACTCAAAAAAAGTTGGTTTGCTTGCAAGGTGGTGCACACCTTTAATCGCAGCACTTACGAAGCAGAGGCAGGTGGCTCTCTGTGAGATCAAAGCCAGCTGAGGCTACAGGGAGACCCTGCCTAAAAAATAAAAACGCTGGTTTATGGAAGTGCTCAGTAAGTTTGGGTCTAATTATTACTTAAAAATAATTGAATCAAAAGTTCATTCCTGCTGTGACTTACTGAAGAACGAAGGATGAATGAGACGGGTATTTGTTGATTGGATTCGTGAATCCATCACTCTTAGCAATTTTCCAGGAAGAGTGCTAAGGAAACTTTTTGAGGACAATCCTAGGAAAGCTCCCCTTCAGGGGACACCGGGAAAAGCAACGTCTTGCATTCTAACCCAATGCAACCTTTTCTTAGCCTAACCGGGTTTTCCAAGGGTTGTAATCGATTGGTTCGGAGCGAGGCGGTTCAGCTAGTACTGTCTGGCTGCCCATCCCGGAAGTGAGCGAAGGTGCTTGTGGTCAGTGTGGTCAGTGAGGTCTCGCTGCTCAGCTGGGCGGGTGCGGGTTCTTTTGACAACATGGCGACCGCCGACACGCGTTATCCCCGCTCCTCCATCGAGGATGACTTCAACTATGGCAGCTGCGTGGCGTCGGCCAGCGTGCACATCCGAATGGGTAGGTGTCTGCCGGCTGGAGCCTGGGACAGTGCTGTCCCCGGGCCTGGCACTCCGGAGCTGCCGAGCAGCCGGTCTGGCCTCCATTCAGAAGGAGAGAAGTTACTCTCTGGACAATAAATTCATGGAGTATCCTAGTAACTCACACCCGACTGTCACTGCATAGTGTGGGCTTCAGGGGCGGAAACAAACGCGTTGTGTTCTTGTGTACGTGTTTAGTCTCGGGTGCTGAGAGCTCGGTGGTAACAGACCTTATCTATCTCGGTCAGGCCGTTCTCTCTGCAGGGCCCAAACTCAGCAAATGTTTCAGTAATAACCGAGGAAGTTACTGGAAATAGAAACTTTCCAGCTCCACGGGGGAAAAAAGTGTTCTGGTTAGCTTAAAGTTATGAAACAACAGCCCACGAATAGACATTATTTTGAATTTAAAATGTTCAGTGTCCTGTTGGGAGGTGGAATTCATTGTCCGACACAGGTCAGTTAGTTTATTTACAAAAGCCTCCACAGATTTTCAGCTTGACAGCCAGCTGAAACCGGTTCTAGAAAAAGTTTTGAAGGTAGTTGTGAGGCATCACGAATCTTGTCTGCCTACTACGATTTTCCTGAAATTGAATTTTGAAATGATTTTAGCAGGTGAGCTCAGCTTTTAAAATATATTGTGACAAAGTACTCATAAATTGACCATTCTAATCACCTTTGAGTGTTCAGTTCACTTGTATTGAGTATTTTCATTGTGCTTCCTGTTTCCAGACTTTCTTATCTTCCAAAGCAAAAGTGAAACTCTGTACCCATTAATCACTGCTTGGCTTGCCTGGCCACCTCTGCCCTTGGGGACCATATTATGCCTTGGGATTCTAAAGAAACTTGACTACTGCAGTACCCCACAAAGGTGGAATCATACACTATTAGTTTTGCAGACCTTCACGGTTGCATCCACATTGTAGCTTATGTCTGAATTTCTTCCCTGTAAGGTGCTATATTGTTCATATATATGTATAGCAAATTTTGCTCATCTGTTGGTAGACATTTGCATTACTTCTGTTTCTGGACAATTGTAAATAGTGCTGTTATGAATATTGATGTGCACATATCTCTTCAAAATCCTGCTTTAATTCTTTTGTGCATATGTCCAGAAGTAGAATTGCTGGATTTTGTATGGCAGTTCCCATTTTAACCTTTAAGGGATTGTCACACTGTTTTCTTTAGCCTTTGTACCATTCTATATTCTCAGCTTGGGTGGGTTCAGATTCCTTCACATCCTTCCCATTTTCTCTCTCTCTTGGGGTGTGTGTGTGTGTGTGTGTGTGTGTGTGTGTGTGTGTGTGTTTAAATGAAAGCAGTCATCCAAATGAGTGCGAAGTAATACCTTATGTTGAGTTTGTTTTTCTTTTCCTAATGATTAGTGATAAGCATTTATAAAATACACTTGAGGGCCATTCATATGTATTTTTTTGTAAAAATGCTCTTCAAGTCCTTTGCCTAATTTTTTTTTAAATAAAGGATTTGTGTTTTTTTTGTTGTTGTTTGTTTGTTTGTTTTTTGTTTTTTTTGGTCTTTTTTGAGACAGGGTCTCCCTGTAGCTCCAGCTGTCCTGGAACTCGCTATGTAGACCAGGCTGGCCTTGAACTCACAAAGATCTGCCTGCCTCTGCCTCCCAAGTGCTAGGATTAAAGGCATGCGCCACCACGCCCGGCAGGATTTGTTTCTTTTTTTAAAGCAAATTTAGTTTCATACTAAAATTGGACAGAAAGTAGAGTTGCATGCATATATCTTTTGCTGTCTACAAAACGTCTATATTAGCAACATCTTGTACCAAAATGGCTTATTTATTAGAGGCAGTAAACTTAGATTGACACATCACCAGGACTGAAGTCCGTAGTTTGCATTAGGGTTTACCCGTGGTGTTGTATATTTTATGAGTTATGACAAACTGGTACTGATGTCTGTCCATCAGTATTGCATACTGAGTTGTATGACTCCTTGAGCCTCTGCCCATTTATCCCTCCCTTTTGGCTAACCTCTGGAAAACACCAATTTTTTTTCTTCATACTTTTTGCATTGTCCATTCAGTACCATATAATTAGAATCATACAATGTATATGATTTTTTTCTTTCAAGTTTGCACTGTTCACTTGATACTGCACCTTGCATTTAAGATTTTCTCTTTTCGGGCTGGAGAGATGGTGGTTAAGAGCGCCCACTGCTCTTGCAGAGGACCAGGGTTTGATCCCCAGCACCCACATGGTGGCTGAGAGCCGTCTTTAACCCCAGTTCCAGGGGAGTCCAACACCCTCTCTGACCTCTGAGGCATTGCACGACACGGGTGCACAAACCTGCATGTAGACAGTACATTCATACACATAAAAATTAATTAATTAAAAAAATAAATAAAATATTAAAAAAGATTTCCTCCTTTCTTTTGATGGTTTGATAACTTACTTCCTCTTGCTATTAAAGAATATTCCACTTTCTTTATATACCACAGTTTATTTCTTATCAATGAAGGACATCTTGGCTACTTCTTTGTTTTGACAATCAATTATAGATAAAACTGTTTGGAAAACACTCACATGCAGGTTTTTGTAGGGGCATATTTCAACTCATCTGGACAAATACCAAGGTTCATGATTGCTGGTCATTGATAAGAAAAGGGGCTGAAGAGATGCTCAGTGGTTAAGAGTACTGACTGCTCTTGCAGGGGACCTGGGTTCTATTCCCAGAGCCCACGTGACAGCTCTCCTCCCCATCCTCCTAGCTCTCATATTCTTTGGGCTGCTGCTTCTGAGAGGTGCTCCTGAGCCTTGGGTTGGGGGAATGGGTTGGTATAGATGTGCCTCTTAGGTCTGAGCACTAGCACTCAACAGTCATGTATTCTCTGCACTTTGACCAGTTGCTAGTTTGTCCATTAACTGCTGCCCACTGTAAAAAGAAGCTTCTCTGGCCAAGGTTGAGAGCAGCAGTAATCTATGAGTAGAAGCATATTCAAAAGGCAGGTGGACTGCATGTCTTTTAGCAAAACAATAGTAGGTTTGCCCCTATAGCATATAATCTCCCCAGAATGGACTTTAAAAAATTCATGAGGCTGGAGAGATGGCTCAGCAGTTAAGAGCACCAAGACTGGTCTTGCAGAGGACCCAGGTTTGATTCCCAGCACCCACATGGCGGCTAAGAACAGTCTTTAGTGCTGGGCATGGTGACGCATACCTTTAATCCCAGTACTCAGGAGGCAGAGGCAGGCAGATCTCTGTGAGTTCAAGGTCAGCCTGGTCTACAGGGCTAGTTCCAGGCCAGCTGGGGCTACAGAGAGACCCTGCCTCAAAAATACAAAAAAAAAAAAAATCATGTTGGGTTGGAGAGATAGCTCAGTGATTAAGGGCACTGACTGCCCTTGCAGAGGACCTGGGTTCGATTCCCATCATGTACATGACAGCTAATATCCATCCTTAACTCCACTTCCAGGGGAATCTGATGCCCTCTTCTGATCTCTGAGGGTATTGGATGACATGGGTGCACTTACATACATACACATAAGACTCATACACATAAAAATATAAAAATAAGTAAATATTTTAAAAATTTATGTGTATGAGTGTTCTACCTGCATATATGTGAGTGTACTTATGCATGCAATGCCTGCAGAGGCCAGAAGAGGGCTTTGGATTCCCTAGAACTAGAGATATGTGCATTTGATAGCCACAGTGAGGGTGCTGGGAACTGAACCCAGGTCCCTCTGGAAGAGCAGCCAGCACTCTTACCCACTGACCTATCTCTTCAACCCCAACCATGGGCTTTGAGTAGGTTTACAGTACCAGGCATGAATTCCCTTCTGTTGAGTGGACCTCAAATCCAATCAGAAAAGGTCTGTTGACTTCCAAGACAGTAACGCCAGAATTCTACTCTTATACATTCTAGATATTAACCCTTTGTTAAACGTAGGGTTTCCAAATATCTTTTCATTCTATTGATTGTGCCCTTTGATTATCAATAGTTTTAAATTTCAACCTAGTGTACCTATTTTTATTTTTGTCACCTGAATTATTTTTGTATTAGTCCAAGAATGCACAGCTAATCCAAGGCCATGGCATTTCCCCTATGTTTTCTTTTTTTTTTTAATTTTATTTATTTCTGTATGTGTAGGAATGTACTGTCTGCATGCAGGTTTGTGCACCCGTGTCGTGCAATGCCGTGGAGGTCAGAGGAGGGTGTCGGATTCCCCTGGAGCTGGAGTTCTCCTGGAATTGGTGTTTCAGACGGTTCTCGGCCGCCATGTGGGTGATGGGTGCTGGGGATCGAACCCGGGTCCTCTGTAAGAGTGGTCGGCGCTCTTAACCGCTAGGCCATCTCTCCAGCCCTCCCCTATGTTTTCTTTTAAGACTTTTATATTTTTAGGTCTCTAGCTGGGTTTTTCATCTTTAAATTTTTTAAATTAATTTTTTAGTATGCTATGTGATGAGTGTATTGCCTGCATGTATGTCATGCCTGAGGAGGTCATAAGATGGCATTGGAGTCCCTGGCTGCCTGTTACCCGCCATGTTGGTGCTGGAAATTGAACCTGAGTCCTTTTCAAGAGCAGCTAGTGATCTTTACCACTGAGTCTTCTCTCCAGCCCCTTTTAGTTCTTTTTTGAGGTAATTTTTGTATATGGTGTTAGGTAAGGATTCAGCTTTGTTCTTTTGCATGAGGAGATCCAGCTTTCTCAACATCGCTTTTTGAAGAGACTATTCCACATGGCATGTCAGCACCCTTTTCAAAATCATTTGACCATATCTACGAGGATTTATTCTTTTGCATTGGTCTAAATATGTATGTCAAAATCTTACTGTTTTGATTACTGTAGTTTTAAAATCAAGAAGTGTATTCTTTTGAAATATTTTTTAGTTATTTGGGATCGTTTGTGATTCCATATGAATTTTAGGATGGATTTTCCATTTCTGAAAAAAAAATTAATGCCCATTGGGGCTTTTAATATGGATTGCATTAGATCTATATATCACTTCTTTTTTTATTTATTTTTTATTTTTTATTTTATTTATTTGTTTATGTGTATGAATGTACTGTCTGCATGCAGGTCTGTGCACCCGTGTCGTGCAATGCCTCAGAGATCAGAAGAGGGTGTCAGATTCCCCTGGAACTGGAATTCTCCTGGAGTTGGAGTTTCAGACGGTTCTCAGCTGCCATGTGGGTGCTGGGGATCAAACCCGGGTCCTCTGCAAGAGCAGTCGGCGCTCTTAACCACTCTTAACCGCTAAAGTGTGTCTATTTACTTATAATACATACTAATTTATATTTAAAGTATACTTTAAGTTTTCAGTAAACATGGACTGTCTTTCCATTTATTTATGTTCTTATTTAATTTCTTTCAACAATATTTTATAGTTTTCATGTTTGCCTTCTTGATTAGTTTGTTCTTGAATATTTTATTCTTGTTATGCAGTTTTAAATGTTCTTTTTTTTTTTTTTTGTCTTTTCAAGACAGGGTCTCCCTGTAGCCCCAGCTGTCCTAGAACTCACTCTGTAAATCAGGCTGGCCTTGAACTCACAAAGATCAGCCTGCCTCTGCCTCCCGCTTGCTAGGATTAAAGACATGCACCTCCATGCCTGGCTTTAAATGGTATTTTTGAAAATTTTCTTTATTTTGTATGTGTATGAATGTACTATCTGCATGTCGGTTTGTGCACTCGTGTCGTACAGTGCAGGAGAGGTCAGAAGAGGGCATCGGATTCCCCTGGAACTGGAGTTAAAGATGGTTCTCAGTCGCCATGTGGGTGCTGGGGATCGAACCCGGGTCCTCTGCAAGAGCAATCAGCTCTCTTAACCGCTAGGCCATCTCTCCAGCCCCTTAAATGGTATTTTTTAAGCTACCTTTTCAGTTTTTTTTCATTCTTATAGAATAAAAATTCAGCTGTTCTGTTGTTATTGTTGTTTTAAGACATGATCACATTTCTTCCCATTCCCATCATTCTGTAAATGTGGTCATATTTTGAACCATCCTTATATTCCAGGAATAAATCTCACATAGTCATCGTGTAACATCCATTTCATATGCATTGAATCCTATTTGCTAGTATTTTGTTCAGGTATTTTGCATCAGTAGTTGTCAAGCTCTGTTGTTTTCTTGTATCTTTGATTTTGGTGTCAAGGTAGGTAATGCCGACATTATATAAAGGTTTGAAGTAATAAAGAAGTTTCCAGGAGTGGATGAGAATTGGAAGGTTCCTGCTGGCCTCAGGAATGATGAGGAGAGAGCACAGATCACTTTAAGGAAGGACAGGGATAGAAAATGACAGCCACTGCAGGACACGAAACTTCTCCTTGATGAGCCAGGGTAATAGTAGTAAGGAATGATTTGAATCATTAATACATGTTCTATAGATAAGTTTTTTAGCAGCTCCTTGTACTGGATATAAAGATGGTAAGGTGCAGGTTTTGAAAGCCTGTCTTGGTCAGTAGCAGGAATAACTTCTGGTGGCAGCTCGACTTAATAAGTTATAAAAAGCCAAGTTTGGGGGAACTTTTAGGAGGGAATCACAATGTGTGGACCAAAGTAACCTGGGGAAATTTCAGGAGGAAGTGAAATTGCACTGGAAGCTTAGGTTTTGCTCTTTGAAATGATTTATGGGGAGAGAGGGAAATTTTGATGCACTATAGAATGCTGGGATTGACATGCCAGGTGTCACAGGGGAGAAGCAACTGTTTAAAGTGATGTTGGGAATAGTGTAGTATAGTATATTAGTACATTAATATATAGTATAGTATAGTATAGTATAGTATAGTATAGTATAGTATAGTATAGTACAGTACAGTACAGTATAGTGGAAAGAGCCCTGACTAAAGGATCTGAAAAAACAGTATGGTTGAGAATAATATAGAATGGAGCCACTTTTCCATTTTGACTCCAACACCGCTTATCTTTAAAGTAGGCATACTTGCTACAACCTAACAGGCCTAGCGGTTAAGAGCGCCGACCGTGCCGGGTGTGGTGGCGCATGCCTTTAATCCTAGCACTTGGGAGGCAGAGGCAGGCGGATGTCTGTGAGTTCAAGGCCAGCCTGGTCTACAGAGTGAGTTCCAGGACAGCTGGGGCCACAGGAAGACCCTGTCTCGAAAAGACCAAAA
>VZQC01007702.1:67206-134591 GCA_009823505.1 Rhizomys pruinosus | reverse complement strand
AGAATCAACTCCCACAAGGAGTCCTCTGACCTCATGCACACAGTGCAGAGAATCAACTCCCACAAGGAGTCCTCTGACCTCATGCACACAGTAGAGAGAATCAACTCCCACAAGGAGTCCTCTGACCTCATGTACACAGTAGAGAGAATCAACTCCCACAAGGAGTCCTCTGACCTCATGCACACAGTGGAGAGAATCAACTCCCACAAGGAGTCCTCTGACCTCAAGCACACAGTAGAGAGAATCAACTCCCACAAGGAGTCCTTTGATGTCATTATGCACACAGTGGAGAGAATCAACTCCCACAAGGAGTCCTCTGACCTCATGCACACAGTGGCCCATCCCCACTCAATGAAAAATAACTAAATGAAAAAACCTTTAATTTTTCTAAGACATAGCTATTGGGATAAATATTTTGGAAAACAGTCACATGTAAAATTTTCCTTTTTTTTTAGCCTTTCTCAGAAAAGTCTACATCATCCTTTCTTTGCAAGTTCTCCTAACTACGGTGACCTCTGCAGGATTCTTATATTTCGAGTCTATAAGGACATTTGTACATGAAAGGTAAGGTACTGAGTTGACTCCAAACTATTTTCAGATCCTCCATTTGATGAGAGAGCCATATATATTTTCTTTATTTTGTTACCTTTTGAAGTTAAAACCTAAAAAAGAAGAAGTCTGTCACCTAACTCCTATAAACCTGGTTAGGTTGTTTTTTTTGTTTTTTTGTTTTTTCCTGACAGGGTCTCGCTAGTCACAGCCCACCCAGGACTGTGTAGCCCAGGCTGGCCTCCATCTCTCAGGGATCTGCCTGCCTCCTTCTTCCTGGGCCAGGATTAAAGGCATGCTCTACCCCCTACCCCATGCCAGATTAGTTTTTAGTGAAGGAAACATGGTATTTTACCTCTTAACTTCTTTTTAGCTTATAATTCCTGAGAGTTAAATAATCATCTCCTGGAGTAGAATTAAGAATTTGTACTTTTGGCTGGTGAGACAGCTAGTGGCATGTAAAGGTACTTGCAGTCAAGCTTCATGATGTGACTTTGATCCCTGGAATCTACAGGGGAGGGGGAGGGAACCGATCCCCCAGGCTGTCCTCTGACCTCCATACATGTGCTGAGCCACTGAAAACACACACACTCAAATAAATAAATAAATAGTAAAAGTAAGTTTAAAAATAAAAAGAATGGAGCATAGATCTTAATTATTCCATTTTCTTATATTTAATTTTACTCTTTGCCTTGTCCCAAAGCCTAAGACATTACTTGGAAAATAAAGGTATTTAATAAATGTGTTCATTTAATTTGCTTCATGGCTAGGATAATTTCACTGAGAAGTTCCTAAAAAAGCTCCTTTTGCTCCATCCCTTATTAAAGATTTTCCTGTCTTCATAATTATTTCAGTGGCTAAAAATAATGTGTACTTTATATAAAAGGAAAAATAAAGAACAATTTCCTGAGAAATACATTTTTTATCTCCCCCTATCAAAGGGGAATCTTAAACTCTCTTAGTTGGCTGTTTGGAGATAAAATTATTTAAATTATACTCATATAGTAAATACCCTAAAGAATACTTATGTATACATTTTTCATTGTTTAATTATATGTTAGTTGTCAAACTAGCGTGCTAGCTACAGATATTCCTCCACTCTGATGGCCATCCATAAAGGAAAGAGGAAATAATTCCAATTTTTTTTGTTGAACTTTCATGTAGATAGAAAATGCACAGGTTTCACTAATTTGGATACCACAATCTATCCTCTTTAGAAATGTGGGGCTGGAGAGATGGCCTAGTGGTTAAGAGTGCAGACCGCTCTTGCAGAGGACCCGGGTTCTATTCTCAGCGCCCACATGGTGGCTAAGAACCATCTTTAACTCCAGTTCCAGGGGAATCTGATACCTTCTTCTGACCTCTGTGTGCATTGCATGACATGGGTGCATGAACCTACATGCAGACAGTACACTCATACACATAAAAAAATAAATAGGGGCTGGAGAGATGGTGTCCTAGTTTGTCTTCCATTGCTGTGACAAANCCGGATCCAGAGCAGCAAACAGAGGGTCACATCTCACAAAGAGCACAGGAAGCAGAGAGGAGCAACTGTAGAGCACGAGTCTTGTTAAGCTCACTAAGCCTGCCCCCAGTGACACACTTCCCCCAGCATGGCCACACCTTCTAAGACCTCCAGAAACAGCACCACCAACTGGAGACAAATGTCTGAATACCTAGAGCCTATGGGGGACACTCATTCAAACCACAACAGATGGCCTAGTGGTTAAGAGTGCCAACTGCTCTTGCAGAGGACCCGGATTCAATCCCCAGCACCCACATGGCAGCTGAGAACCGTCTGTAACTCCAGTTCCAGGGGAATCCGACACCCTCTTCTGACCTCTACAGCATTGCATGACATGGGTGCACAAACCTACATGCAGACAGTACATTCATACACATATGAAAATAAATTAAAAAATTAAAAAAAAGAATAAATTAAAATAAATAAAAATTAATGTTTATTTTAAAAAACCTGAAATGTTTCTTAATATCTTAATATTATGTCTTTCAGTCCTGTCTTAATTTTGGTGTTTTCTCTTGGATCTCTGGGATTGATTTTTGCGTTGACTTTGAACAGACACAAGCATCCCCTGAACCTGTACCTGCTGTTTGCATTTGTGAGTACTTTGATGGTGTCCATCCTATCAACGTTAAGCCTGGGCTTTCAAAGTATTTGTCTAATTGGATGTATATACATATGTAACAATAGAAGAACAAAATTGAGGGTGTGTGTGTGTGTATGTGTGTCTGTGTGTCTGTGTGTGTGCGTATGGATTCATGTGTTAGAGGCAGAGGTCAATATTTTGAGACAGGATCTCTCCCTGACCTGGAACTTGTCATTTCAGCTGGACTGACTGGCCAGTGGGTCCCAGAGATCCACTTATCTCAGAGCTCAAGCCCTGGCATTGTAGACAAGTGCCACTGTGTCCCCCTCTGTACATGGATGCTGGCGATGTGAACATAGGGCTTCTTGCTTCTCTCACGTGCACTTCACCCACTCGCTGAGTCATCTCCCTCGCCCCAGGTTTTCCTTTGATTAGAACATTTTAGGAAATTCTTATAAGTTTTTAGTCACTTAAGATTTTTTTGTTTGTTTTTTGAGAAAGGAGGCAGAGGCAGGATCACGTTGGAGCTTGTTACTAATGTGTTAGTTCCCAGTTTCTTGGGTTATATTCCAGTTCTTGGCTCATCTGTGCAGCAGGAGAAAAGAAAGAGGCAAAAAACAGGTCACGGGGCAGCAGAGTGACTCAGTGAGTGAAGATGCTTGCTGCCCAAGTCTAATGACCTGAGTTCAAGTCCCAATACACATGAAGGTAGAAAAGAACAGATTCTACAGAGTTGTCCTCTGGCCTCCACCTGCATACTGTGACGTAAGCCCCCTCACCCTCATGTACAGATCGTGTATACAAATAGTAATAAGTTAATGAAAAAAAAAACTGAGGTCAGTTGGGCATGGTGGTGAATGCCTTTAATCCTAGCACTTGGGAGGCAGAGGCAGGTGGATCTCTGTGAATCTTCATAGCAAGTTTCAGGTCATCTTTGGCTACACGGAGACACTTTGCCTCCTCTGTAGCCAAAGGGAGACTTTATGTTAAACCTTTTTTCTGTGAACAGAAATCTTGAGGTAAAAAGGAATTTGGGGTTAAAGTTTAACGTCATGGAATGCTTTATTTCAAAAATGTGACATAGAGTAAAGATAGCCTACAAAACAAAGCAGAAACTAAGGTCATATAGCTGCCTTTTCAGAAAGACTGATTTCTTCATAGAACAGATAGAGGCCACCTTTAGCTTGGCAGAGAGAGATCTCATTAGATATTCATCAGCCAAATGATGGTAGACAAGATGGTCACTTGCTGCTAGGTGACTCGCTTATCGTGTACTTAGTTAACAGTGGTTTAACAAATAAGGAAGTACATAAAATGTGTCTCCTCACGTCATGCTGTGAACTTCTGACACCAGGGCTTTTGTTGTTGACCTTCACTGAAATAACGAAGGAGGTGAATTTTGCCTGTCCTACCAGGGGCGTGTGTGTGTGTGTGTGTGTGTGTGTGTGTGTGTGTGTACGTGTGTATGTGGATTTGTTTGGGTCCCTTGTCTCCTTCACATACCTGAGCCTGTAACTTGCTATGTAGACCAAGCTGGCCTTGAACTCACAGAGATCTGCCTGCCTCTGTCTCCTCTGCTAGGATTAAAGGCGTGTGCCACCACACCCGGCTGCTTCCACATTTGTGTATGGTTTCTAAAACCATTTTTGCCCTGGTTCTGTTGATTGTCAGTTTTAGGTAGGGTGGAAGACAGGGAATGTTTCTTTACCATTACCTCTGGCTTTGTCTTTGTGGTGTGGTCTATTGGATGGTTGATAAAATCTCACTAGAGTAAGCATATAAGACAAAGTAAAAATAATGTAATCTAGGAGGAAGAGAGACTAGAGAAAGAGGCACAGTGTCTCCAAACCTTTTGTTTTGGTATGGGTTCAGCTAAGTGACAGAATAACACCCAGGGAAGTTATCAGGAGCCCAACCACTCCTAAAGTATTGCTGGTCTAAGATATTACCCTGTCTATGTAGTATCCAGTTGAAGGACACAAAGGCCTATATAGCAGTGGCCATACAGCACTAGGGCTTTTTACTTACAATGCAGTCACATAGCTAGTTGCAAGGGAGACTAAAACTGTGATGTTGCATCTGAACACCCAGGTGTCCAGGTAAAAATTCTGTTGTTAGGGAAGAAAGAGGTGTTTATTAGAAGACAGTTTTGCCTCAACAGAATATGTAAAAATGTTAGGGGGGGTCAGTGGTATTGAGGTGCCTCAAAATGGTCACATGATTTTGTAATATTTCTATTTGTATTATCCAGAGTAAGAAAATAGATTTTTCTTTGTTATTTCTTCTGTATAACCTTCCTGTTACAAAATGGAAAATCTGTTAGAGCTCACAGGGCTCCTCTGACATTAAGATCTGGTCATTCACATGGGATCATGCTAAATTGCTAGAAATGAGAAAGTGTGCAAGTGACAGTGTACATTTTTACAGGCATTAGTTAATTGAAGTTTCTTTTTCTTAGACACTCTTGGAAGCTCTGACTGTGGCAATTGTTGGTAAGTCTTTATGTTTAACCTTTTTTCTGTGAACAAAAATCTTGAGGTAAGAAGGAATTTGGGGTTAAAGTTTAACATCATGGAATGCTATATTTCAAAAATGTGACACAGAGTAAAGATAGCCTAAAAGATAAGCAAAAGTAAAATATTTATACTTTACATAGATAAACTAAGCTTAGAGGAAATGGAAAAGTTTAAGGAAAACAAAGGTATAGGTAGGAGTATTTCATTTGCGATTCCTGTTTTTAAATTCAAGGGATCTTAGAGGAACTGAGAACCTGTTTTGAGCTGTATGTTTTCATCACAGGAGCTTAACTGGCTAAGAACTGCTCCCCATCCCCCCTGACCCCCCACTGTGTCCCACTGAGCAGTCCTCATATTTTCTTTTTTTTTTTTTTTTTTTTTATTTTTGAGACAGGGTCTCCCTTTAGTCCCAGCTCTGTAGACCAGGCTGGCCTTGAACTCACAGAGATCTGCCTGCCTTTGCCTCCCAAGTGCTGGGATCAAAGGCATGCGCCACCGCATGTCACAGTCCTCATATTTTCTGTCAGTAGGAAACACACTGGTGCTTTCTTTCTATATTTCATGTTAAATATGTGCTTGTTGGCCAAGTATCTGTTGTAGTCATATAATGTGCACCATTCATGTCTCAAAACCTCATTAAATAAAACTTCTATTTGTCTCAGAACAGTTTAACTTTAGTATTACAACAGTCAGCACTATTTCTTTCAGTAACTACAGGCTATTAATCCTTATGGTAAATACAATTGTCTCTTCCTGTTTTTAACCATTCAGTGCCAGCTTGCTGTGTTTGTATTTTTTGGTAATCTACCAGTCTTTTTAGAAGAATCAGAATGCAAATAAATCCTCAAAATTACTAAATTAAGCAAAATTGAAGATTTTCAGCATAAAAAGGAAGTATTAGCTTCTCTGTACTTTCAGCCATTAATATTGTTTACTGTTAATGTTTTTTTTTTAAATTTATTGGTTGGTTGGTTGGTTGTTGAGACAGAGTCTCCCTATAGCACCATGTGTTCTGGAACTTAATATGTAGACTAGTTGGCTTTGATCTCACAGAGATCTGAGTGTTTCTCCTTCTGGAGTGCAAGGATTAAAGTCATGCACCAACAGACCCAGCTACTTATTGTTAATGTTATCACAACCATCTCTCCTTCCCCAGGGCTACCTTATATTTAATGTAAGGTGAATAAGAGAAAGATGACAGGGTTATTAGAACCAGGGCCAAAAATATATAGGTGGAGTAATCTGAGAACATTATTTTCGTCATGGAGTAGATTGTAATATCTATTCAATGTGCTCAACATACAAAAATTACATACAAGAAGCAAAATTAACTTTATTTTTCTTTGTTCATTTTCCTAACCTTACCAAAGTAATTTTATTGCAGAAAGGAATTAGATAAACTCCACAGTGTGCTCTAAGATAGTACAGACTTAGAATGCAGTTAGTGGTTGGTTTCTGCTCTCTGCAGGGTAGGTGAATGGCAGGCCAACTCAGACACCTTTAGTATTTTTCTTACTCAATTGCTTTGAATTGGGCTGCTCAACTGATTAAAACTATCCAGGTGATTGCTAGAATTACTGCTATTGTCCAGAAACTTGTCACTAACCAGAAGATCCAGAGTCATCCCTGTCAGTATTAGCCCTGCAGGACAGTCCTCAAAGATGGTGATAAATTACAGACAGGACAGAATGGGTGAGAATCAGTCCTAACTAGTTATCTGTTTAATATCTCTATAGTGGTTTCACTAACTTCAAGAAAATGTGACCCATTTATTTTATGTGAATGACTATTTTGGAGCCTTTTAATTTTATTATTGGTCTGGGTTCAGCATATCAATATTTTCAAGACTAGATGAGGAATCATAATTAAGTTTATTGGTGAGCAGTATAGGAGAAAATTGTTGTGAGTGGGAAGAAAATAATAATTTCAGAAATCCAGAAAATGCTGTTTTATATTTGGTATGTTTATGCACATTCTAATCAATGGTTTTTTTTTGACAGTTACTTTTTATGACTTATATCTTATTCTGCAAGCTTTTATACTGACTACTGCAGTATTTCTTGGTTTGACTATATATACTCTGCAATCTAAGAGAGATTTCACCAAATTTGGAGCAGGGTAAGTTAAATAGTTCTGGATATAATAGATACCTTGAAGATCATAGATGGCTTTAAGAGAAGTGCAGTAGTCTTAGCTTTGATGTCTTTTAAAATAGAGGTTAAAAGAGGTTATCTAGGGCTGGAGAGATGGCTCAGTGGTAAGAGCAGTGGATGCTCTTGCAGAGGACCCAGGATAAGTTCCCAGTATCTATATGGTGCCTAACAACCATCCGTAACTCCAGTTCTAGGGGATCTGATGCCTTCTTCTGGCCTCTGCAAGCATTGTACACATGTGGATACACTTACATTACATGCAGGCAAAACATTCATATACATAAAATAAAAATAAAGGGTTTTTTAAAAATTTTATTGAATTTTTGTGTATTTCATACAGAACATCTTTTTTTAACCAGTTAGTAAACATAAGCAATATCCATGTAAACCCAATTAGCAAACACATTAGTCCAATTCTTGTACAACCCAGGGTCCCCAGGTCCAGTTGGAGAGGTTTGCATACACCAACATGCTGATCAAAAAAAAGTCCAGTCTGTTTTTGCTGTGATCTCACAATTCACCCCCCTTCCTTGGCCCTTACAATATTACATGCCAGGTTCTTCCACAAGAGTGCCTGGGCCTTGGAGGGAAAGCTAAGAGAGAGTAAGAGACAGGAAGATCCATTTTTTTCTCTTAGGTGACACATCAAACTCTTGGGTCTGCCCAAGTTCTGTTTTCAGTGGACTGATGGCTTGTTTAGGAGTCTCCTTTTAATTCTACTAATAAGACACAAATAGAAACAAATATATATAAAAATTATAAGTTACACTTTGGGCACAAACACATATACTTTGATGGTATCTTGGTCGGGGCATTATGGCTCTTTATTTATTTATTTATTTTTAATTTTTATTTATTTTTGTATGTGTATGAATGTACTGTCTGCATGCAGGTTTGTGCACCCATGTCGTGCAATGCTGTGGAGGTCAGAAGAGGGTGTTGAATTCCCCTGGAACTGGAGTTAAAGATGGTTTTCAACCACCATGTGGGTGCTGGGGATTGAACCCGGGTCCTCTGCAAGAGCAGTTGGTGTTCTTAACCACTAGGCCATCTCTCCAGCCCCGCATTATGTCTCTTTAACAAAGGGATCACAATAGCTTTCTAATGTGGCCTATAAAGTCTCCTGGCACTAGGGTGTACCAAGTTTGCAGTATCAGTTGTATGTACTAACCCCCCAGACCCCTGCCAGGGAGTGGTCTACAAATACAATTGGAATTCTTCTGGGTGTACATGTAACAGGCGGCCACTATTGCACATCTTCTTTGGCATGTAAAAGTACAGCACGTGAGGTCTTGGTAGAACTTCAGAGACCATTTCTTTCCAGTGGTTTCCATAGTGCTCTCTGGCCCCATGAAGTTCAGTTGTTGATTTGCAGGGCGAGGTCTCAGCATATTTTTTTTCTCATGCTCACATCATGGCATATCTTCAGAAATGGGGTCTTACTGTACACTTCTTGTGTGCACCCAAATTATAGGCAAATGCCTTAGTTTGGGGGGCTTTTAAGGCCCTCCCTCACCATAGCTCCTGGTAGGGCAGCCCACAGCTGGTACTGAAGCCTTTATCTACCAATACACTGTATTTAACCATAAGGCAAAATTTAGACGTAGGGCACTAGTCAAAGGGGATGGGCACAAATGCCCACAGGTCAGCTCCCCTGGCTGTAGGTCCTGATTTGTTTCTTGAATGCTTCTTGTTGAACCCAGATGAGGGTGCTATCTGTGGGAAGACACAAGCAAACCCTTTCCCCATAGTTAGCAGTGGATTTGGGTTTTCCTCATTGGCCCAACATTGTAGCAATGATGGCTTCTTATGGCCTGTTAGACAGTTCCAATATTTATGGACTGGAGTTATCATTTCTGATTTCAAAATTGACAGAAGTTTCAGAGTAAAGAGTGCTTTGCAAATTGCATCCTGGAGGGAGGAGACACATCCCCCCCCTTCTGTTTTTGTGATTGTCACTACATAGTAGTCTCTCTTGTTTCCCAGATCCCCATATCCTGATTTATAGTTTTCCAGAAGGCAGGAGTTGTGTCACATACCTGTAGACAGGAACCCAAGCTGAAAAGGTTTACCAAGCCAATCCAAACTGTCTACATCTGGACTGCATACCACTGGTTCAAGGAGGTAGAACCCAGCTTTTCCTGAGCCAGACTATTTTGTTATGGGCAAAAGAAATGTCACAGGTAACACTTGTATACCACAGAGAAACATTTGTGTCCATTTAATCTAATAACTGGGAATCCAGTACAAGTCAGGAGTGGACTGAAAATTAAAAACAACTCTGTATCCCTAATTAGCTTAAGCATGTTATTATTTTCTATTCTGGAAATAGCCAGCCATTTTAATCTTATACAGGAACCTTTTAGTTAACACCATGAGATGTAACATTTGCTAAGAGATTTATCCTTAGTTATTTTTTTATTTATTATTTCTGTATGTGTATGAATGTACTGTCTGCATGCAAGTTTGTGCACCCGTGTCGTGCAATGCCGCTGAGGTCAGAAGAGGGTGTCGGATTCCCCTGGAACTGGAGTTCTCCTGGAATTGGAGTTTCAGACAGTTCTCGGCCACCATGTGGGTGCTGGGGATCAAACCCGGGTCCTCTGTAAGAGCGGTCGGTGCTCTTAACCGCTAGGCCATTTCTCCAGCCCCTATCCTTAGTTATTAAAGTTTACTAAGTATTCAATATTCCCATATATGTAGGTGGAACAGTTATTTTAAATATAGTATTATCTCATAAAATAAAACAACAAGAACAAAGTGTTTTGAAAAAGAAGAGTTCAGAGGCTGGAGAGATAGTTCAGCAGTTAAGAGCACTGGCTGTTCTTACAGAGGACCTGGGTTTTATTCCCAGCACCCACATGGCAGCTAACAACCATATGTAACTACAGTTTCAGGGGATCTGATGCCCTCTTCTGACCTCTGTGGGTCATGGGTACACTTATATACATGCAGATAATACACTTATACACATAAAATAAATAATAATAATAATAATAATAATAAGAGTTCGTATCTGAGTACTAGGATCAGGCCCTGGTCAGAAGCACAGAAGGAGATGGAACATGGCTTTGAGTCATTTTCTTTTTTTTTATAGTGAGAGGAAAGTGAATTGTGCCTTCCCCACCGCCCAAATCAGCTTTCCAAAGAGATGAGGCAAACAGTGTGAAATTTAACTGAAATCATTCCAACCTTTGTTGTAGTAAATGTTACCAAGACTGGGGCTGGAGAGATGGCTCATCAGAGCTTTTCAGCTCTGATGGTGCAGTGTCGCCCTCATCTGGTAGGAATGCATAAGCTTTTTTCTGCTCTGATGGTGCAGTGTGGCCCTCATCTGGTAGGAATGCATAAGCTTTTTTCTGTCCTGATGGTGCAGTGTGGCCCTCATCTGGTAGGAATGCATAAGCTTTTTTATGTTCTGATGGTGCAGTGTGGCCCTCATCTGGTAGGAATGCATAAGCTTTTTTATGTTCTGATGGTGCAGTGTGGCCCTCATCTGGTAGGAATGCATAAGCCTTTTTCTGTTCTGATGGTGCACTGTCGCCCTCATCTGGTAGGAATGCATAAGCTTTTTTCTGTCCTGATGGTGCAGTGTGGCCCTCATCTGGTAGGAATGCATAAGTTTTTTTCTGTTCTGATGGTGCAGTGTTGCCCTCATCTGGTAGGAATGCATTAACTAACTTTTTTTTAATTTTAAATTTTTTTATGTCTGTATGTGTATGAATGTACTGTCTGCATGCAAGTCCTGCACCTGTGCGTGGCAATGCCGTTGCTCGGAGGTCGAAGAGGGTGGTGTGGATTCCCCTGAACTGGAATTCTTGCCTGGACATTGGAGTTTCAGACGGGTGTTCTCGGCTTGCCATGTGGGGTGCTGGGGATCAACCCGGGTCCTCTGTAAGAGCGGTCGGCGCTCTTAACCACTAGGCCATCTCTCCAGCCCAGGAATGCATAAACGTTTTTCTCTCCTGATGGTGCAGTGTCGCCCTCATCTGGTAGGAATGCATAAGCTTTTTTCTGTTCTGATGGTGCACTGTCGCCCTCATCTGGTAGGAATGCATAAGCTTTTTTCTGTTCTGATGTGCACTGTCGCCCTCATCTGGTAGGAATGCATAAGTTTTCTGAGCTCCCAGTGGCTTCCAGTTGGCAGTCACCCACTATTTTCAGTTCTTTTTCCTGTTACAACACTTAATATTTACAAGAATTCTACTCTTGCAAAACCTTCTTTCCTCCCTGCTTTTGTTTCCTGATAGTCCATGGTACCAGAAATCCCTACTGTGATAAAATATGGTTGTGCAATCTGCCTATGTAGTTTTATTATAGTAGTATTTTTCTTTTCCTTGTTTTTGGGAGATGTTGCTGACATTCTCTGTGGTGTGCATAAGGAAAGGTTTCCTCTAATTCCTTTTCCTGTCCATTGCTTTTTCTTTATTTTCTTTTTTTTTATTTTATTTTAGTTGTCTTCTTTTGAACACGGAGGTCCCCTGTATCCCCAACTTTCTGGAACGTAATATGTTAGACTGCCCTTGAACTCACAAAGAATCCTCCTGCCTCTGCCTCCTGAGTGCTGGATTAAGGCTGAACACTCAGCACTCTCAGCAAAAAAAATCCCAGTTTCTTTTTTTTTTTTTTTTTTTTTTTTTTTTGTCTTTTTGAGACAGGGTACTCCCCTGCAGCCAGCTGTCCTGGAACTCACTCTGGAGACCCAGGGCTGGCCTTAACTCACAAAGTGGCAACTCACGCGCTGCCGCCTCTCAAGTGCTAGATTAAAGGTGCGTCCCCCACACGCCGGCTAGACTCACATCCCATTTCTTAACTGCTTCCTCCTTCCAGTTCATTTCCATGTTTCCTTCAAATTCCCTTTTCTTTTAAAATTCATTTTCCGTTCTTTGTTTCACAGCCTCTTCATAACAGATTCACATTTACTGATGGCAGTGGATGTTACAGCAGTCATATGTAGATTAGAGACCCAACTATTTCTGAAGTTTTTGCATAACTGGCTGCTATTCCTTATTATATGTAGAGACCAACTATTTCCGAAGTTTTTGCATAATTGGCTGCTATTCCTGATCATTAGTTAAGATATTTTATTTCCTTGTATGTTTGGTTTGTTTTTACTAGTAATTGTCCTGTAAAATGTATTGATTTCTTTTGAGGTCTAGGTTGAATGCGCATTTCTCCATAGTTTGTGTTGGTGCTGCCTGGTGTGGAAAACAGTTAGTTTGGGTTCACCCTAGCCACATCAGGCTTGAGATGTTTTCCTTACTCCGGTATTGAGAACTGGACCACACATCTGAAGGGATAACCCTGGAAAGAGCTTCTCAGGGATGGTTTTTCCCTTATGTACCCTCCTTTGCATTGGTAACTTCTAGGCTCTGGGTGGGAGTGGGGAGGTGCTGTGTGGGTTGCCTTGGCATTAAGGTTCAGCCTTTGGACAGGTGCAACCGCAGTGCTGTGATTACTTCTTTAGACATCCACATTTTACCTAGACTTTTGGTTGATATTTCTCCCCTGTCTTCTGAATGTTGGACAATCTTGAGATTTCCTTGTTTTCTTTTTAACGTACAATTTTTTAGCATTGTTTGAGGGGTTAGCATGGGAAAGTCAACTCGAATGGCCCTGTTTGCTATAATGCTGGAAGCAGAACTTTTTCATAATTGTGTCTTCTGTAGTCTTACAACAAGCTCTTCTGTCTCCAGTCTTAACAGTTTTCCTGTGCATTCTCACAGGCTAACTTGGTGATATTTCTTAAATGCAGACTTGATCACGGCAATTTAAGCCCTTCAGCACTTCACTGCTGCTCTGTGAATAAACCTAATTCTATTTTGGCTTCATTTTACTGCCATCAGTTATAGGATACTTTCATTTAATATCTCCCTAGAAAAATACTAGTAATAACTATTTTATGAAACAGAATAGAGTGTAGTTGGATGACTCTAAGAATGACAGTTTATTGCATTTAAAACGTAATGGGAGCTGATTATTGTGCACCGGCTCACGAATGCCGGAAAGATGGAGGCCAAGCAAAATGGGACACAAGTTCTGCAGGCCGCTCATAGGATCTAGTAGAGACTTGAGAAGTGTTTATTAAATGTTCCCGTTTACAGCAGTGGCAGCGCTTCCACGCTGACTTTCAGCTGGTGCTGTTTTACACAAATTTTATTTACTTATCTGTCACTTACTGTTCTGTGGTAATTTTGCCACAAATGATTGAAAGTCAGAACTACACATGATAACTATGGCAACTTGTCATTGTCTGCTAGAGCCAGCTTATACCAGCTTGTAAGTCAGTTGTTAATGGTTGGAGGCTTCATGTAGGCCATGGCTAAAGTATTTACATCACAGGAACTGGGAAGTGCCACAAGTCAGGGTTTATTTTTGTTCCCCTGGAGAGGCAAATTACCATCATGTTACTGTCAGTTAATTCTTAATTCACACATATTGTCCGTCTTGGCATGTGTCACCTGATGCTATTTGTATTCTGAGAAAGTTTGCTCTCTTAGATGTTTCAGTGATTAATGAGATGTAGATCACAGTACAATGCTAGTGAACTAATAATTTAGGAGGCATGTTTGCAGAACTTGACCATCAAATCTTTACTTGGCTTTTACTACTTTGATAGAGAATATTGTCATAAACTCTTAGGCTGAATTCCTATCAGAAACTTACCAAATGAACCAGTGAATTAAAATAGTGTATTTATTTAGATACTTCTCTCACTTCTCTTCTTGGGAACTCTGCTTGCATGTACATCAGATTTGTGATGTTGGCCCAGTTCACTGATGTTGTACTCATTTCTTTCAGTGGTTTTTTTTTTTTTTTTTTTTTTTTTTTTTTTTTTTTTTTTGAGTGTGTTTAATTTATTGGTTAATTCTGTTTTTTCACATTTTGGTCATCGTGGTCTCTGTGCTGTCTAAATCAGAGGACTTTTCACCATATTTTTCACTACAGACCGTTACTCAACTTGTCTTCTGGAGATGTGTCTTTCAACTTTTTCTTCCTCCTCAATGGTCATTCTCTTTGTGCGAGAATATATTTTAATGTCAAGTGTCAACTGCATTTTAAAATCTTTGTGTCATTGGCTGGGCATTTTTCTCCTTGTTACAGACTATGTGTCCTTCATTTCTGTTCTTTGCCTTTATTCGATTTTTTTAAATTTTTCTCTGGGGGTTTCACTTGTTTTTGGACAGAAGGTCTTTCTCTTATGCCCAGGCTGGTCTGGAATTCCCTATGTAGCCCAACCTGGTCTCCAACTGAAGTTTTTCCCACATCAAAATATCCATGCAAGCTGCCTTTATTTTTGAGACCTATATGAACTTTTTACATCTTTGAGTCTCGATTTTTTTGTGTTGTCTGTTTTGTTCTTTTTCTCTTTTGGAGCGGTTTCTGTGTAGCCCACGCCAGCTGGAATTTGCTTTGGAGACAAGGCTGGCCTCCACTCTCACAGACATCTGCCTCCCTCAGCTCCTGAGTGCTAAGCTTAAAGGTGTGTGCCACCACCTGGCTAGTACTGGAATGTTTTTGTGTCACTTAATATTTTTTGGCTTATTTTACTAGAATCGATATTAAGTCCTTGGGGAGAATTGTTTTGACTCTTTTGAAGCCATAGAAAGCTCTTTAGTTTAACACAATGATCTTGGCCAGTGCTGAGACCGTACCATTAAGTTCTGAACGGTCCTTCTACTCTGGGGCTAGTGTAACAAACTATCCCCAGCCCTCCCTTTCTGGAGTCTGAGTTGTCCTGGCTGCTTCTATATGGTGGATTTTTTTTGCAACCAGAGTTGTGTCTTCACGTGCACACAGTGCTTTGTCCTTAACTGAAGACTCCTGTACATATCATCACTTCATCAGGGCTCTTTCCTGGTGAATGGCTTTCTTCTATCTCATCTCTGCTCTGCCAGTTCTAGCTAACTTCCCCGGCCTCTGAATTCTCTCCTCTTTACTCAAGACCATAAGTCTCATATGGGTTCCAGTCCCTACACTGTGGCCTGGAAACTTTCTAGCTAGGGAAATTTTGGAATTTGTGTCCCTTATCTCTGGAATCACTGACTTGTGCTGCATGCTACTCATTGTCTGAAAGCTGTTGCTTCACATATTTTGCCTGATTTTATTTAAAGAAAGAGGAGTTTATCCTAATATAAGTCTGCGTGAGACTGAAGCACTGATTATCCTTTCCATTTGATTAATTGAAGAATTTAGATTACCAGCGTAGGGGGCTTTCTATCTGGCTATAATCTAGGTTTTAAATATTTAACAATAATTGGAATGCCTAAGCTCAAAAGTCTTATAGTCCATGGCAGATTTATGTGCAGATGAAGTTTACAATTTTAAATATAAGAAGCAAAAATAGATAAGTGCTGGACGGTTTAATGGTGGGTTCTTATATTCATGAGAAATAACGTTGCGAATTATTTCGATTAAAATTTCATGTCTGTTCTTATATTTTCTAATTTGATCATTCAAGTTAGAAAATACGTTTTACCTGATCTTCTGCTTGTATCTAGTAATTTCTTATGTTGCGCAATGTGAAAATTAGAGGAGATGATCGCTTCACATAGTTTTGTAGTACAAAAGTATGCTGATTAACTATTCTTTGCAATATAAAAACTTGAGTATTAATCATTACTGTTCCAAATGTATATTTATAGAATTTTTATATTTTAGTTGTTCTTGTGTAAAACTCTGGATGGACATATTTCTTCCTAATTGGGATGGGTTTTAAAATAGTTTTGTAACAAACAGTATACTAAACTGTTAAACTTTTGTTTTTTTTTATAGCTGTTTGCTATTCTTGTGGATTTTATGTTGGACTGGGATTTTTCACTTGAACGTGAGTTGTTTTAAAACAGTTAACTTGAATTTAATTCTGGTTATGTTAACATAAATTGACTGAAATCCTGGAGAGTTACTTATAGATGACACTTAGTTATAATCATCTAGAAAATATGTATATAGGATTATAGAATAATCTCTAAAAATCATGGCCATATGTTGATCATAATTATTGATTAAAAAAGATAAATGGGAGAGTGAGTTAAATTACACATAAAAAGCCATTATTCATGCCTGCCCACCTCCGAGTGGCACATTGAATTCTGAAAAAGTGGAGACTGGCAAGGTCGCTCAGAAATTTAAGGTGCTAGCTGCCACGCCTGACAGCCCAAGTTCACAGTTCTTCAGGAATCACAGATGGTAGAAGGAGAGAACTTGTATTCCTACCAGGTTTACTCTGACGTCCACACATATGCTGTGGTATTCGTGCTTTGCAACACCCCACCCCCTGCATAAAATAAATACGATTTAAAAGTTTATTCTGGCATGTGGTTTAACATTTAATTCTGGCCAGGCGTAGTGGACATACCGTCTAATCCCAGAAACTCTGGAGGCTGAGCCAAGAGGACCATGGGTTCAAGGCCTGCCTAGTCTACAAAGTGAGTTCCATGCCAGCTGGGGCTACTAGGTGAGATTCCTGTCTAAAACAAAACAGGGGCTGGCAGAGATGCGCTCAGTGTGTTAACGGACACTGGGCTTGCCTTCGCAGAACAGGGTTTGAATATGCCCAGTGCACAACATGGTGGCGTGAAAACAGTCTTGTACTCACGTTTCAGGGGAATCTGATGCCCTCATTTGACTCCGTGGGCATTGCATAACCAATGGGTACACTTACATACATGCATGCCAAAGTACATTGTCTACAAAAAGGAGAATAAATATTAAAAATAACACTAATCTGTTAACTCTAAAGATTATAAGACATTTTAAAATAAGTTTATAGGTGTTTAGGTTGGACTACGTATTCCAAGCATGTCCGGGGTGGTGGCGGCACTGCCTTACCCTAGACTGGGGAAGCGAGGCAGGGTGATATGCTTTGTGAGTTAAGGCCCCTTGGTCACAAGAGTGGAAGTTCCAAGGACTGCTGGGGCTACAGGGGACCCTGTCCTTAGAAAGACCAAAACAAACAAAAAAACCCAAGTAGTTACTTTAATTGAAGAAAGATAATCCATAATCGAATTATCAATTCTGCTGTCGAGACCCAGGTGAGCTTGGACTGCATTCTCTCTTTTGTCTTGCTAGTATTCTGGGTTCAATGGCTGTATGCCTTTGTCATTGTTAAATGTGTCAGGTAGTCAGTAGATCAATTATTGGAACGTATTTTTAGTAATTTTTAACATGATCTTATCTGGATTCATTTTCTTTATCCATTTTCCTACAGTTTTTATTTTCAGCAGATGGAGACAGTGGAACTGTCTTCGCTGACAATAAGGAGCCTTTCTTTTCTGCGGATCTCATCATCTATGATACAACCTCACTGATGTAAAACTGTCTCCTGGAAAGAGGTATGGTGTGTGAGCTGCATCAGTACTTCTATCTGCGATCTTTTCATAAGTATTCGCTGCACCTAGTTGAAATTATTGGACACGCAGTTAATAAAGTAATTGCAAGCAGAATAAACTGGGATCCGTTTCATCGTTATGTAAATAATTGACTGCGATCAGTATTGTAAATACTAGAAAAGTCTATGATTTGGTGCCTGAGAGAGATAGCATTGAAGTCGGTTGAGAGCACTGACTGCTCCGTTGCAGAGGAGTCAGGTTGATTCTACTACCGCCATTCGGAGGCCTAAAGGAACTGTTCTTTATGCCGGGGGCCTAGGTGGTGCACGCCTTATAATCTGGCCACTGCGGACGGACAGAGGCAGAGGGCAGAGGCAGGCGGATCTCTTGTGAGTCAAGGCCGCCCTGGTCGTAACCAGATCGAGTTTCAGGACACTTAGGGTTATAGGACAGACCACCTGTCCGTCATAAACACACACTTATGATTTTCTTACTTGATATATCTGGCTCTTGTTTATTCTTCTTTGAATCTTTATTCATGTACTCTTGTGTTTTCATTTGCTCGACAATCCTTGTAGATCATCACATGAGCAGATCTGTTCAGTGAATTCGAGAAACAAGGATCTACAAAACTGTGTAGCGTCAGGATGGCTTCTATTATGGAAGTCTTTGTTGTCAGGGACTCCTAGACCATTCTAAATACAGGATGTACCACATGCCTGGCTTATTTAAAATTTTTTCCATATCTAATTAGTTTTTAATCCAAAAAATAATATACAGTAGATCATATTCAATTTATCGTTGCCTAGTACTCAAACTTACATTTTTTCCTAATCTAGCATATTTAAAATTAAACAGATATTGTATTTAAGTTAAAAAAATTTTTTATGTGTGTCGAATGCTTTGCCTGCAAGTATAATTTTGTACACCATGTGTGTGTCAGGTACACTTGGGTGTTTGCTCCTCAGCAACTGGAGTGACGGATGGTTGTGAAGCTGCCAGGTGGGTGCTGGAAGGCAAATCTGGGTCCTTTCTATAGGAGTAGCAAGTGTTCTTACCACTGGGCCAGGTCTCAGTACTAATATCTTTATCATTATATATGTATAAATTTTTGGCGCTTGGAGAGATGGCTCAGAGGTTAAGAGTGCTGACTGTTCTTGTAAGAGGACCCAGATTTTGAATTCCAGCAGCCACATGGCGCCTAACAACTGCTGGTAAACTCCAAGTTCCAGGAATCCAACACCCTCTTTTGACCTCCAAGGGCATTCCGTGACACAGATTCACTTACATACAATTTTCCACAAAAATAAAAATAAAAATTTAAAAAGATTAGAGGGGGGCTGGAGAGACGGCCTATTGCGGTTAAGAGCGCTGGCCGTTCTTACAGAGGACCGGTGTTGGATCCCCAGCACCACATNAACACTTATAACACAATAAATATAATAAATAAGATATAGTAAGAAGTTCGTATTGAGTCAGGAGATCGAGGCCCTGTTCAGGAAGCCAGAAGCAGAGTATGGAACATCTTTGTAGTTCATTGTTTCCTTTTTTTTTTTATATGAGTTGTACGAGGAAAGTGAAATTTGGCCTTCCCCCGCCCAAATCAGCTTTCCAAAGCGGATGAGGGCAAACAGTGTGAAAATTTTAAACTGGAAATATTCAACCCCTTTTTGTTTTGTAGTAAAATGTTACCCAAGACTGGGGCTCGGAGAGATTTCCCCAGGGCTTTCATTCGAGGTGCAGTGCTCTTTTTTCCTTCCTTTCTTTTCTGTCTTTTCTCTCTTTGTCTCATTCTGAGGGCCATAACTTTTCTGCTGATGGTGCAGTGTGCGCCCCATCTGGTAGGAATGCATAAGCCTTTTTCTGCTCTGATGGTGCAGTGTTGGCCCTCATCTGGTAGGAATGCATAAGCTTTTTTATGTTCTGATTGGTGCAGTGTGGCCCTCATCTGGTAGGAATTGCATAAGCTTTTTTATGTTCTGATGGTGCAGTGTGGCCCTCACTCTGGTAGGAATGATAGCTTTTTTTTTCTGATGGTGCTGTGGCCTCATTCTGGTAGGAATGCATAAGCTTTTTTCTGTTCTGATGGTTGGCGCCCTGTGCACCCTCATCTGGTAGGAATGGATAAGCTTTTTTCTGTTCTGATGGTGCAGTGTTGCCCTCATCTGGTAGGAATGCAATGTTTACTGCTCACTGTGATTTGTCATCGGAGCATGTTTTTTTCAATTAAATTTTATTTATTTCTGTATGTGTATGAATGTACTGTTCTGCTTGCAAGTCTGTGCTACCTGTGTCGTGTCCAATGCGGGAGGTCACGAATGTAGGGTTTTTTGGTGGATTCCCCTGGAACTGGAGTTTCCTGGAATTGAGTTTCAGACGGTTCTTCGGCCTGCCATCGTGGGTGCTGGGGAATCCAAACCGGGTCCTCTGTAAGAGCGGTCGTGCGCTCTTCACCACTAGGCCATCCTCCAGCTAGGGCAATGCAATAAACGTTTTTCTCTCCTGATGGTGCAGTGTCGCCCTCATCTGGTAGGAATGCATAAGTTTTTTTCTGTTCTGATGGTGCATGTTGCCCTCATCTGGTAGGAATGCATAAGCTTTTTTCTGTTCTGATGGTGCACTGTCCCCTCATCTGGTAGGAATGCATAAGTTTTCTGAGCTCCCAGTGGCTTCCAGTTGGCAGTCCCCACTATTTTCAGTTCTTTTTCCTGTATCACACTTAATATATTTTGTAGGCAGGGAGAATTCTATGTCTTGCACTAAACTTCTTTCCTCCCCTGGCTTTTGTGTTCCTGATACTCAGTCCATGGTACCACGAAATCCCTACTATGTGATAAAAATTGGTTGTTGCAATCTGCCTAATGTACGTTTATTATTTATAGTAGTATTTTTTCTTTTCCCTTTTTTTGGGGAATGTTTGCATGACATTCTCCTGTGGTTGTGTCATAAAGCGGAAAGTTTCCTTCATATCACTTTTTCTGTCCCATTTCTTCTTTCTTTTTTTATTTTATTTCTATTTTATTTTATTTATTGTTTTTTGGCTTAGGGTCTCCCTAGTACCAGCTAGTTTCTGGAATCTAATATGTAGAACCTGCCCTTGAATTCCAGAGATCCACTCCTGCCTTGCCTCCTGAGTGCTGGGATTAGAGGCATGGCACCACTTGGGCCTGGCTCACATCCCTTTCTTTTTTTTTTTTTTTTTTTTTTTTTTTTTTGTCTTTTTGAGACAGGGTCTCCCTGCAGCCCCAGCTGTCCTGGAACTCACTCTGTAGACCAGGCTGGCCTTGAACTCACAAAGATCCGCCTGCCTCCGCCTCTCAAGTGCTAGGATTAAAGGTGTGCGCCACCACGCCCGGCTAGACTCACATCCCATTTCTTAACTGCTTCCTCCTTCCAGTTCATTTCCATGTTTCCTTCAAATTCCTTTTCTTTTAAATCATTTTCCTTTGTTTCAGCCTCTTCATAACAGATTCACATTTACTGATGGCAGTGGATGTTACAGCAGTCATATGTAGATTAGAGACCCAACTATTTCTGAAGTTTTTGCATAACTGGCTGCTATTCCTTATTATATGTAGAGACCAACTATTTCCGAAGTTTTTGCATAATTGGCTGCTATTCCTGATCATTGTTAAGATATTTTATTTCCTTGTATGTTTGGTTGTTTTTACTAGTAATTGTCCTGTAAAATGTATTGATTTCTTTTGAGGTCTAGGTTGAATGCGCATTTCTCCATAGTTTGTGTTGGTGCTGCCTGGTGTGGAAAACAGTTAGTTTGGGTTCACCCTAGCCACATCAGGCTTGAGATGTTTTCCTTACTCCGGTATTGAGAACTGGACCACACATCTGAAGGGATAACCCTGGAAAGAGCTTCTCAGGGATGGTTTTTCCTTATGTACCCTCCTTTGCATTGGTAACTTCTAGGCTCTGGGTGGGAGTGGGGAGGTGCTGTGTGGGTTGCCTTGGCATTAAGGTTCAGCCTTTGGACAGGTGCAACCGCAGTGCTGTGATTACTTCTTTAGACATCCACATTTTACCTAGACTTTTGGTTGATATTTCTCCCCTGTCTTCTGAATTGTTGGACATCTTTGAGATTTCCTTTGTTTTCTTTTTAACTTACAATTTTTAGATTTTTGAGGGGTTAGCATGGGAATTCAACTCGAATGGCCCTGTTTGCTATAATGCTGGAAGCAGAACTTTTTCATAATTGTGTCTTCTGTAGTCTTACAACAAGCTCTTCTGTCTCCAGTCTTAACAGTTTTCCTGTGCATTCTCACAGGCTAACTTGGTGATATTTCTTAAATGCAGACTTGATCACGGCAATTTAAGCCCTTCAGCACTTCACTGCTGCTCTGTGAATAAACCTAATTCTATTTTGGCTTCATTTTACTGCCATCAGTTATAGGATACTTTCATTTAATATCTCCCTAGAAAAATACTAGTAATAACTATTTTATGAACAGAATCAGATAGTATTGGATACTTAAGAATGACATTTTATTGCATTTTAAAACTTAATGGTACTGATTATTGTGCAGCCTCAAAGCCAAGATGGAGGCCAAGCAAAATGGGACACAAGTTCTGCAGGCCGCTCATAGGATCTAGTAGAGACTTGAGAAGTGTTTATTAAATGTTCCCGTTTACAGCAGTGGCAGCGCTTCCACGCTGACTTTCAGCTGTGCTGTTTTTACACCATTTTATTTACTTACTGTCACTTACTGTTCTGTGGTAATTTTGCCACAAATGATTGAAAGTCAGAACTACACATGATAACTATGGCAACTTGTCATTGTCTGCTAGAGCCAGCTTATACCAGCTTGTAAGTCAGTTGTTAATGGTTGGAGGCTTCATGTAGGCCATGGCTAAAGTATTTACATCACAGGAACTGGGAAGTGCCACAAGTCAGGGTTTATTTTTGTTCCCCTGGAGAGGCAAATTACCATCATGTTACTGTCAGTTAATTCTTAATTCACACATATTGTCCGTCTTGGCATGTGTCACCTGATGCTATTTGTATTCTGAGAAAGTTTGCTCTCTTAGATGTTTCAGTGATTAATGAGATGTAGATCACAGTACAATGCTAGTGAACTAATAATTTAGGAGGCATGTTTGCAGAACTTGACCATCAAATCTTTACTTGGCTTTTACTACTTTGATAGAGAATATTGTCATAAACTCTTAGGCTGAATTCCTATCAGAAACTTACCAAATGAACCAGTGAATTAAAATAGTGTATTTATTTAGATACTTCTCTCACTTCTCTTCTTGGGAACTCTGCTTGCATGTACATCAGATTTGTGATGTTGGCCCAGTTCACTGATGTTGTACTCATTTTCTTTTCAGTGGTTTTTTTTTGTTTTTTTTTTTTTTTTGAGTGTGTTTAATTTATTTGGTTAATATCTGTTTTTCACATTTGGTCATCGTGGTCATCTGTGGTGTCTAATCAGAGGACTTTTTCACATATTTTTCACCTACAGACGTTACTTCAACTTGTCTTCTGGAAATGTGTCTTTCAACTTTTTTCTCCTCATGGTCATTCTTTGTGGAGAATATATTTTTAATGTCAGTGTCAACTGATTTTATCTTTGTGTCATTGGCTGGGCATTTTTCTCCTTGTTACAGACTATGTGTCCTTCATTTCTGTTCTTTGCCTTTATCATTTTTTAAATTTTTCTCTGGGGGTTTCACTTGTTTTTGGACAGAAGGTCTTTCTCTTATGCCCAGGCTGGTCTGGAATTCCCTATGTAGCCCAACCTGGTCTCCAACTTGAAGTTTTCCCACCTCAATATCCAGCAGCTGCCTTTATAATTTTGAGCCCCTATAAACTTTACATCTTTGAGTCTCGAAGTTTTTGTTTGTTTGTTTTGTTCTTTTCTCTTTTGGAGACAGGTTTCTGTGTAGCTCCAGCCAGCCTGGAATTTGCTTTGGAGACCAGGCTGGCCTCCATCTCACAGACATCTGCCTGCCTCTACCTCCTGAGTGCTAAGACTAAAGGTGTGTGCCACCACACCTGGCCAGTACTGAAGTTTTTGTGTCACCTTAAATATTTTGGCTTTATTTTACTAGAATCGAATTAAGTCCCTTGGAAATTGTTTGACTCTTTTGAGCCATAGAACAGCTTTTAGTTTACAAATGATTTGGCCCAGTGCTGAGACCGTACCCTTGTTCTGAAGGTCCTTCTACTCTGGCTAGTGTGAACAAACTATCCCAGCCCTCCCTCTGGGAGCTCTGAAGGTTGTCCTGGCTGCTTCTATATGGTGGATTTTTTTTGCAACCAGAGTTGTGTCTTCACGTGCACACAGTGCTTTGTCCTTAACTGAAGACTCCTGTACATATCATCACTTCATCAGGGCTCTTTCCTGGTGAATGGCTTTCTTCTATCTCATCTCTGCTCTGCCAGTTCTAGCTAACTTCCCCGGCCTCTGAATTCTCTCCTCTTTACTCAAGACCATAAGTCTCATATGGGTTCCAGTCCCTACACTGTGGCCTGGAAACTTTCTAGCTAGGGAAATTTTGGAATTTGTGTCCCTTATCTCTGGAATCACTGACTTGTGCTGCATGCTACTCATTGTCTGAAAGCTGTTGCTTCACATATTTTGCCTGATTTTATTTAAAGAAAGAGGGAAGTTTATCCTCTATAATTCCTGGTAAACTGAAGCAGCTGATATATCCTTCATTTTGATAATGAAAATTTAATTACCTAGCTATTCTTTGTCTTATAATTAGGTTTTATATATTTAACAATTGAATGCTAGCTCAAAAGTTATATAGTCATGGCAGATTTATGTGCATAAGTTAAATTTCTAGTATATAAGAGCAAAATAGAAAGTCTGGACTTTAATGGTGGTTCTTATTCATAGAAAAACTTGCAATTATTTCATTAAAATTTCATTTGTTCTTATATTTTCTAACTTTGATATATCTCAGTTAAAATATTTTACCTGATTTCTGCTTGTATCAGTATTTTCTTATGTTCCAATTGAAAACTTAGAAGGAATATCCTTCACTAGTTTTGTATAGCATAAAAAGTATTGAATAACTATTCCTTCAATATAAAATGAGTATTATAATTTTCAATGTATATTTATAAATTTTTATATTTTAGTTGTTCTTGTGCAAAACTCTGGATGGACATATTTCTTCCTAATTGGGATGGGTTTTAAAATAGTTTTGTAACAAACAGTATACTAAACTGTTAAACTTTTGTTTTTTTATAGGCTGTTTGCTGTTTTGTGGATTTTATGTTTGACTGGATTCTTGAACGTGAGTTGTTTTAAAACAGTTAACTTGAATTTAATTCTGGTTATGTTAACATAAATTGACTGAAATCCTGGAGAGTTACTTATAGATGACACTTAGTTATAATCATCTAGAAAATATGTATATAGGATTATAGAATAATCTCTAAAAATCATGGCCATATGTTGATCATAATTATTGATTAAAAAAGATAAATGGGAGAGTGAGTTAAATTACACATAAAAAGCCATTATTCATGAGTGCCCACCTCCGAGTGGCACATTGAATTCTGAAAAAGTGGAGACTGGCAAGGTCGCTCAGAAATTTAAGGTGCTAGCTGCCACGCCTGACAGCCCAAGTTCAGTCCTCAGGAATCACATGGTAGAGGAGAGAACTGATTCCTACAGGTTAACCTCTGACCTCCACATATATGCTGTGGTATTCATGCTTTGCAACACCCCACCCCCTGCATAAAATAAATACGATTTAAAAGTTTATTCTGGCATGTGGTTTAACATTTAATTCTGGCCAGGCGTAGTGGCACATACCTCTAATCCCAGAACTCTGGAGGCAAAGGCCAGTGCATCTCTAAAATTGAAACCTGCCTGGTCTATGTAGGGAGTTCCATGCCAGCTGGGGCTACTAGGGAGAGTCTGTCTAAAAACAAACAGGGGCTGGAGAGATGGCTCAGTGGTTAAGAGCACTGGCTGTTCTTGCAGAACAGGGTTTGATGCCCAGTGCCCACATGGTGGCTGACAACAGTCTGTACTTCCAGTTCCAGGGGAATCTGATGCCCTCATTTGACCTCCGTGGGCATTGCATAACATGGGTACACTTACATACATGCAGCCAATACATTCATACAAAAAAGAGATAAAATATTAAAAATAAACTAATTTAACTCTAAAATTAAGACATTTTAAAATAATTTATAGTTTAGATGACTACTATTCAAAGTCACCGGGCGTGGTGGCGCACGCCTTTAACCCTAGCACTTGGGAAGCAGAGGCAGGTGAATCTTTGTGAGTTCAAGGCCAGCCTGGTCTACAGAGTGAGTTCCAGGACTGCTGGGGCTACAGGGAGACCCTGTCTTAAAAAGACCAAAAAAAAAAAAAAACCCAAGTAGTTAATTTAATTGAAAGAAAGATATCCATTCATTCATCATTCTCTGTCAGACAAGGTGAGCTTGGACCTGCCTTCTCTCTTTCTGTTTGTAGTATTTGGGTTCAATGCTGTATGCCATTGTCATTGTTAAATGTGTAGGTAGCAGTAGATCATTATTGGAAGTAATTTTAGTACTTTTAACGTGATTCTTATATATGAACATATTTCTTTAATCTCTTTTCTACAGTTATTTTTTCACAGTGAGACAGTGGAACTAGTCTTCGCTGCCATAGGAGCCCTTCTTTTCTGCGGATTCATCATCTATGATACACACTCACTGATGTATAAACTGTCTCCTGAAGAGTATGTGTTAGCTGCCATCAGTCTCTACTTGGATATTATCAATCTATTCCTGCACCTGTTGAAAATTCTGGAAGCAGTTAATAAAAAGTAATTGAAAGCAGTATAACTGGGACTGTTTCATTATGTAAAAATGACTGCGTCATATTTAAATATAAAAAAATTATGATTTGGGCTGGAGAGATAGCTTAGCGGTTGAGAGCACTGACTGCTCTTGCAGAGGACCCAGGTTTGATTCCTACTACCCACACGGAGGCTAAGAACTGTCTTTAAGCCGGGCGTAGTGGTGCACGCCTTTAATCCTGGCACTCGGGAGGCAGAGGCAGAGGCAGAGGCAGGCGGATCTCTTGTGAGTTCAAGGCCAGCCTGGTCTACAGAGTGAGTTTCAGGCCAGCTAGGGTTATAGGAAGACCCTGTCTCAAAAAAAAATTATGATTTTTATTGATATTCTGTCTTGTTTTATGCTTTTGAATCTTATTATTCTTTGTGTTATCTCATTTCTAAATCCTTGTAGAATCTTACATGAGAGATACTAAGTTTAATTGAGACAGGATCTCACTGTGTAGCTCAGGATGGCTTCTTTATGATCTTTTTGTGTCAGACTCCTGAATTCTAGGAATACAGGCATGTACCACCATGCCTGGCTTATTTCAAAATTTTTTCCAGTATTAAATTAGTTTTATAATTCAAAAATAATATAAGTAGATCATATCAATTTATCTTGCCTAGTACTAAACTTACATTTTTCCTAATTAGCATATTTAAAATTTAAACAATATTGTATATTAAGTTAAAAAATTTTTTTATGTGTGTGAATGCTTTGCCTGCAAGTATATTTGTACACCATGTGTGTGTCAGGTACACTTGGGTGTTTGCTCCTCAGCAACTGGAGTGACGGATGGTTGTGAGCTGCCAGGTGGGTGCTGGGAAGCAAATCTGGGTCTTTTACAGGAGTAGCAAGTGTTCTTACCACTGGGCCAGGTCTCAGTACTAATATCTTTATCATTATAAAGTATAAATTTCTTGGGCTGGAGAGATGGCTCAGAGGTTAAGAGTGCTGACTGTTCTTGTAGAGGACCCAGATTTGAATTCCAGCAGCCACATGGTGCCTAACAACTGCTGGTAACTCCAGTTCCAGGGAATCCAACACCCTCTTTTGACCTCCAAGGGCATTCCGTGACACAGATTCACTTACATACATTTTCCACAAAAAATAAAAATAAAAATTTAAAAAGGATTAGAAGGGGGGCTGGAGAGATGGCCTAGCGGTTAAGAGCGCCGACCGCTCTTACAGAGGACCGGGGTTCGATCCCCAGCACCCACATGGCGGCCGAGAACCATCTGAAACTCCAATTCCAGGAGAACTCCAGTTCCAGGGGAATCCGACACCCTCTTCTGACCTCCGCGGCATTGCACGACACGGGTGCACAAACTTGCATACAGGCAGTACATTCATACACATACAGAAATAAATAAAATTAATATAAAAATGTATTTTAAAAAAAGGATTAGAAGGAAAATTCTATATTGTAAGCTTTTGCTTTTTGAGTCTCTCTATAGCCTCATCTGGCCTGGAACTCTCTAGATGAGGCTGACCTCAGTCTCCCGAAGTTCTACCTGCCTGGTATTAGAGGCATAAGCCACTGTGCCAGGCTATTTTTGAGACGGAATCCATGGATCCCAGGCTGGCCTTGAACAGGCTATATAAATAACTAAGGTAAGTTTTAAATTGCATGCAGTTCTGGGCAGCAGGATGGGATCTCTTGCGGTTTTATGCCAACCTGCCAGGATCACCTGAAGTAGATGGTCTTCCTTCAAGGGAACCCATCTTTGAAAATAAGGTGAACAATTCAGGAAGACACCTGAATTGTATAGGCCTCTACATGTACACACATGCTCCCACACACATACACACTTTGAGAAAGTGCATCCACATAACTTTTATTTGGTGTGATGTAATTCTATTTTTTATTATTGCTAATGTCAACTTTTGGATTTTATCAGTGTGTATGTATGTATATCAGTGTGAGCATATGCCATCTGTGCAGGGTGCCTGCAGAGGAGGCCAGAGGAGGCCATTGCCACCCCTAGAGCTGGAGTTAGAGGTTTTTCTGAGCCACTTGAAGTTGCAGTTATCTAGGGAATTGGTAAAGGCACCGTGTGAAATGGACAGGAAGGCCTGACTGGGGGTGGCAGCTCACTGGCTAGTGCCAGTTGTATGGGATGGCTTTTAGATGGGGAGTCTGTGACGTATCAGAATTACTGTGCATCTAGTTCATAGGCTTCTTCCAGCGTTTTGTTTTTCTGTATAGGAGTGTGTGTGTGTGTGTGTGTGTGTGTGTGTGTGTGCCTATGTGCATGCAGGTGCATGTGTTTAGGTGTCATTCATCTTTTTTTATTTTTCCTGGAACTTGTCACGTTTGTTCAGCTGGCTGGTGAGCTCAAGGAATCCCAGTGCCTGTTTCCCAAGCGCTTGCTTTTTTTTTTCTCTCTCTCATTTTTATTTTTTGTGGGTCTGGGAATCAAATTCAGATGCTTTGGGGACTGAGCTCTCTCCAGCCCCGTTCTTCTAACTTTGTGGAAGTGCCTATTACAGAGTTCATGTTATTAAAGATGCTTAAAAAGCTGGGCGTGGTGGAGCACGCCTTTAATCCTAGCACTTGGGAGGCAGAGGCAGGCGGATCTTTGTGAGTCCAAGGCCAGCTGGTCTACAGAGCGAGTTCCAGGACAGCTGGGGCTACAGGGAGACCCTGTTTCAAAAAGACGAAAAAAAAAAAAAAACCTAAAAAATATTCTAAGGTCCTTTGACCACTAGAGTTAGTTTTATACACACTGGTGGCTGAACAGTGAGATGAGATCGCACCGCACCCTTCCCTTCCTTTCACCGGCTGGCTCGAGTTCCCTTCTGTTTTCTCTGAGGACTTCAGACCAGGTAGACCACTAGGTCCAGGAGAGCTAGTCAGCGCACGCCTCCAAGGACCCCGCCTCCCAAAGCTCCCAGCATGCCATGCACCCGCCCTGGCGGAAGGCGGAAATACGGGAGCTTCCGGGCAGTGTGGCGCATGTGGTGTGTGTTTGCGTTTCTCAGGTGAGTTCCTTGGGCTCTGGGGGATTCATCTCTGCTTCCGCGCCGGCGCCTGGCTAGGCGGGGCTCCGGGTCGGGTCGGAACGGAGTGGGACTGGACGGCGGCCCTCGGCTGCTCGGCTGCTGTGGGCGTGGGGGTTTACAGCAAGCCTCCGCGCCGAGTTTGGGTGGTTCTAGCCAGTTCTGGCGTTCAGAGGACACTCAGTCCACGGGTGGAATGGCCTGTACTGTGTGCAAAGTCGAGTGCGCCCAGCCACTCCGCGACGAGTAAGATCTGCTTTACTCGCCGTCCTCTCGGGTGACCAGTTAGCTTCAGGTTGAAACCCGGATTTAAGAGCTTACCGAGATCAGAGAAATACTGAAGGACCAAAAAGAGCGAGCTTGAGAAGAGGGCTGTCCAGACCTGGGAACAGCGAGTGGGAAGGTGCAGATGGACACGGCGTGGTCTTCGTTCAGGAGTAAGGAGGGGGCGGGTGGCAGGGGAGGGTGAGACTGGAGTTGGACCAGCCGGAGACCTTTTATGACCTGAATGGACGAGGGAAGATGCGGTTAAAGAATTCCCAGACAGGCAACGAAGTGCAATAAGCTTTTTTTCTTTTTGGTCTTTTTTTTTTTTCATTTTGAGACAGGGTCTCCCTTTAGTCCCAGCTAGCCTGGAGCTCGCTATGTAGAGCAGGCTGGCCTTGAACTCCTTGAACTTGAGATCGCCTGCCTCTGCCTCTGCCTCCCGAGTGCTGGGATTAAAGGTGTGCGCCACCACGCCCGGCGCAGTAAGCTTAAAATTAATGCCGAACACTTTGTGAAGGATTTAGGTCTGAGATGGAGGGGAAGGGAGGAACAGGTAAGTTTAACGCAGCTAGCTGTGTTAGCTCGCTGGGGGTTGCAGTGGGCGTTGAAACTCATTTTGGGGATTTGTAAGCTTCTGAATAAACAAATGCAAGGTGATGGTGCTCTGCATTTCTGGGGACGTTAACTTTCTGTATCTTGTAAGGAATGTAAGGAGTTTGGAGAAATTGATTTGTAATTTGTCGTTGACTTTTGTAAAGGTATGATTTGATGTTCACTTTCTGGTTTTTTTTTTTTTTTTTTTTTTTCGTTTCAAGACAGGGTCTCCCCTCATAGCGCCAGCTGTCCTGGAACTCGCTCTGGTAACCGAGGCGGCCGTGACTCACAAAGATCACGCCTGCCTTCGGGCCTCCCAGGTGCTAGGATTAAAGGCAATGCGCCCACCAAACCAGGCCAGGCCGCTCTGGTTTGTTTTTGTAAGGCAGGGTCCTCACTATGTGACGTAGGCTAGCCTGGGACTTAAGATACCTGCCTGGCCTCTTCCTCACCCCTCGATCTGGGATTAAACGCTTGGAATCACCCCGCCAGGTTCATTGGACATTTCTTGTTACTATAATGGCTCTGTGTACTTCCTTGATCCTGGAGTAAGCTACTCATGAAGTCATCATATATCTGTTTTTTGTCTTTTTGAGAGCAGGTATCTGTAGTCTTCACCTGACCTGAAACTTGATAATGGGGTACCAGACCAACCTCAAGACATCAGCCTGCCTCTGCTCCAGAGTGTGGGGATTAAAGGAATAGGCCAACACACTAGACTGTTGTCATAAATCTTGAATGGAGTGAATAGATGAATAGATAACTTCCATTTTTTTCTTTCTTTATAGAGTCTAACTACTCAACTATTTGCCTGATATTCAAGGGTTTAGCCATATTTTTTTCATAGTTAACAGTTTTCTTTTCTATATGTGTTTTTGTAAATTGCTAGGTAAATCATGGCTAAAAGCTTATGGAGTAAGTGGAAAAAAGACGTGTGCTGAAAAGAGAAAAAAGATGCCCTAAAGGAGCTCAGCAGACTTCAAGTATTCTCAAAGTAGACGGTGATATTTTAATGAAAGATGTTCAAGAGATAGCAACTGTGGTGGTCCCCAAACCTGCCAGGAGAGAATGCAGTGTGCAGCAGCAGACGACAAGGGTGAGCTTATGTGCTTTATTTACATAACAATTCTATCAGTTTTCTCTTATGATGCTTTTTAAACCATCTTCTACCTATCTCTACTTCTTTCTAACATAGCTGTTTATGTCCACATCTATCCTTTGAATACCTAAAGTTGTATCAGGGATTCTTTGCTAAACTGTTTAAAGTCAGTTTATGTGAATAAGCATGTAACGGGTTATTTAGAAATCAATCTTCCGTGATTATAAACCAGCCTGAGTGTGTCAGAAACAGATAATATTACAGGAACAAGCTTAGGAAGGCCTTCATTGGATGAGTACACTGTTCATTTAAGATTCTGGGTAGAAAGTTTTGTTCTATTCTTTGCAAGACCAAGGTCTCATTCTGTGAATTTACAGTACTCTGAAATCATGGAATTTTACTCTATTTTATGTTGATATTTTAAAGACCTCTATATATTAATTATTTAAAATATTGAGCATGTGTAAATGCTAAGTGTTTTCGGTCAAGAAAAAAACTCTTGGTTTCACATCTTACTGTCACCAAATGCGGCAACAAGCTAAAATTAACCCTCGACAATACCGCTCTTGAATGAAAAGCAATGCTTGGCAGAATGCATGAGCACTGGGGGGTTGGAGGGGTATGGGCGGGAACACGGGTGCTAGATTTTGTTAAAAAAATAAAAATAAATTTATTGAAAAAATAAAAAGTACAAGTATAAAAGCCAGGCGTGGTAGCACACGCCATTTAATCCCGCACTTGGGAGGCAGAGGCAGAGGCAGGCGGATCTCTGTGATTTGATTCCGTTTATATGCCATATCCCAAATGGGAAATCCATACAGATAGTAGACATCAGGCTGATAGAATCTAGGGGTTGAAGGAAGAGGGAGAGAAACTGCCAGATGGATACAGGTTTCCTTTTAAGCAATGAAAATGTTTCAGAATTAGAGGCAATGCTACACAATATACAATGTATAAAAGGTCACTGAGTTATACACACTAAAAAGGTCAAAGTCGTGTAAAAAATGACAGCAAGGGAGGAAAGAGTGAACAAGCAGATAGTTCAAGGCCAGCCTCGTCTACAAAGTGAGTCCCAGTAACAACTGGGTGCAGTGGGGCTGCAGGGAGACCCTGTCAGTCCCCCCAAAAAAAGACAACAAAAAAAGTCCAACTATATTTATGTAGTGTCTTATATAAGGTCAGGGAGAACAGTAGCCTTGGGTCTTCTGCTCCTAGATCTTGTCATTCACATTCTTCTTCCAAAGAGGAAAATCTCTTATGTTTCTGCCAGTCCACTGCTTTGTTTCAGCTGTCCTTGAAAGACTGGAGACACTCAGCTCTAGTTGTGTGTCCCTTTCATCATGGAGACACTCAGCTCTAGTTGTGCTGTCCCTTTCATCATGGCAGACACTCAGCTCTGTGTTGCTGTGTCCCTTTCATCATGCGAGACAGTCAGCTCTAGTTGCTGTGTCCCTTTCATCATGGAGACACTCAGCTCTGGTTGCTGTGTCCCTTTCATCATGCGACATCAGCTCTAGTTGCTGTGTCCTTTTCATCATGGAGACACTCAGCTCTAGTTGCTGTGTCCCTTCTCATCATGGAGACACTCAGCTCTAGTTGCTGTGTCCTCTTTCATCATGGAGACACTCAGCTCTGTTGCTGTGTCCCTTTCATCATGCAGACACTCAGCTCTAGTTGCTGTGTCCCTCTCATCATGGAGACACTCAGCTCTGTTGCTGTGTCCCTTTCATCGTGGAGACACTCAGCTCTAGTTGCGGTGTCCCTTTCATCGATGGAGCACTCAGCTCTAGTTGCTGCTGTCCCTTTCATCATGGAGACACCTCAGCTCTAGTTGCTGTGTCCCTTTCATCATGCAGACACTCAGCTCTGTTGCTGTGTCCCTTTCATCATGGAGACACTCAGCTCTAGTTGCGTGTCCCTTTCATCATGGAGACACTCAGCTCTAGTTGCGGTGTCCCTTTCATCGTGGAGACACTCAGCTCTAGTTGCTGTGTCCCTTTCATCATGGGGACACTCAGCTCTAGTTGCTGGGATTATTATCTACACTCAGCTCTAGTTGCTGGGGTTATTATCTATACCCAGCTCTAGCTCTAGTTGCTGGGATTATTATCTACACTCAGCTCTAGTTGCTGCGTCCCTTTCATCATGCAGACACTCAGCTCTAGTTGCTGCGTCCCTTTCATCATGGAGACACTCAGCTCTAGTTGTGTGTCCCTTTCATCATGGAGACTCTCAGCTCTAGTTGCTGTGTCCTTTTCATCATGGAGACACTCAGCGCTAGTTGCTGTGTCCCTCTCATCATGGAGACACTCAGCTCTAGTTGCATGTCCCTTTCATCATGGAGACACTCAGCTCTAGTTGCTGTGTCCCTTTCATCATGGGGACACGCAGCCTAGTTGCTGTGGCCCTTTCATCATGGAGACACTCAGCTCTAGTTGTGTGTCCCTTTCATCATGGAGACACTCAGCTCTGGTTGCTGTGTCCCTTTCATCATGCAGACAGTCAGCTCTAGTTGCTGTGTCCTTTTCATCATGGAGACACTCAGCTCTGGTTGCTGTGTCCCTTTCATCATGCAGACAGTCAGCTCTAGTTGCTGTGTCCTTTTCATCATGGAGACACTCAGCTCTAGTTGCTATGTCCCTTTCATCATGCAGACACTCAGCTCTAGTTGCTGTGTCCCTTTCATCATGAAGACACTCAGCTCTAGTTGCTGTGTCCTTTTCATCATGGAGACACTCAGCTCTAGTTGCTGTGTCCTTTTCATCATGGAGACACTCAGCTCTGGTTGCTGTGTCCCTTTCATCATGCAGACAGTCAGCTCTAGTTGCTGTGTCCTTTTCATCATGGAGACACTCATCTCTAGTTGCTGTGTCCCTTTCATCATGAAGACACTCATCTCTAGTTGCTGTGTCCCTTTCATCATGGAGACACTCAGCTCTAGTTGCGTGTCCCTTTCATCATGCAGACACTCAGCTCTAGTTGCTGTGTCCCTCTCATCATGGAGACACTCAGCTCTAGTTGTGTGTCCCTTTCATCATGGAGACACTCAGCTCTAGTTGCTGTGTCCCTTTCATCATGGAGACACTCAGCTCTAGTTGCTGCGTCCCTTTCATCGTGGAGACACTCAGCTCTAGTTGCTGTGTCCCTTTCATCATGCAGACACTCAGCTCTAGTTGCTGTGTCCCTTTCATCATGCAGACACTCAGCTCTAGTTGCTGTGTCCCTTTCATCATGGAGACACTCAGCTCTGGTTGCTGTGTCCCTTTCATCATGCAGACAGTCAGCTCTAGTTGCTGTGTCCTTTTCATCATGGAGACACTCAGCTCTGGTTGCTGTGTCCCTTTCATCATGGGGACACGCAGCTCTAGTTGCTGTGTCCCTCTCATCATGGAGACACTCAGCTCTAGTTGCTGTGTCCCTCTCATCATGGAGACACTCAGCTCTAGTTGCTGTGTCCCTCTCATCATGGAGACACTCAGCTCTAGTTGTGTGTCCCTTTCATCATGGAGACACTCAGCTCTAGTTGCTGTGTCCCTTTCATCATGGAGACACTCAGCTCTAGTTGTGTGTCCCTTTCATCATGGAGTCACTCAGCTCTAGTTGTGTGTCCCTTTCATCATGGAGACTCTCAGCTCTAGTTGCTGTGTTCCTCTCATCATGGAGACACTCAGCCCTAGTTGCTGTGTCCCTCTCATCATGGAGACACTCAGCTCTAGTTGCATGTCCCTTTCATCATGGAGACACTCAGCTCTAGTTGCTGTGTCCCTCTCATCATGGAGACACTCAGCTCTAGTTGCTGCGTCCCTTTCATCATGCAGACACTCAGCTCTAGTTGCTGCGTCCCTTTCATCATGGAGACACTCAGCTCTAGTTGCATGTCCCTTTCATCATGGAGACACTCAGCTCTAGTTGCTGTGTCCCTTTCATCGTGGAGACACTCAGCTCTAGTTGCTGTGTCCCTTTCATCATGGAGACACTCAGCTCTAGTTGCTTGTCCCTTTCATCGTGCAGACAGTCAGCTCTAGTTGCTGTGTCCTTTTCATCATGGAGACACTCAGCTCTGGTTGCTGTGTCCCTTTCATCATGCAGACAGTCAGCTCTAGTTGCTGTGTCCTTTTCATCATGGAGACACTCAGCTCTAGTTGCTGTGTCCCTTTCATCATGGAGACACTCAGCTCTAGTTGCTGTGTCCCTTTCATCATGCAGACACTCAGCTCTAGTTGCTGTGTCCCTTTCATCATGCAGACACTCAGCTCTAGTTGCTGTGTCCCTTTCATCATGGAGACACTCAGCTCTAGTTGCATGTCCCTTTCATCGTGCAGACACTCACCTCTGGTTGCTGTGTCCCTTTCATCATGCAGACACTCAGCTCTAGTTGCTGTGTCCCTTTCATCATGGAGACACTCAGCTCTAGTTGCATGTCCCTTTCATCGTGCAGACACTCAGCTGTAGTTGCATGTCCCTTTCATCATGGAGACACTCAGCTCTAGTTGCGTGTCCCTTTCATCATGGAGACACTCAGCTCTAGTTGCTGTGTCCCTTTCATCATGCAGACACTCAGCTCTAGTTGCTGTGTCCCTTTCATCATGGAGACACTCAGCTCTAGTTGCTGTGTCCCTCTCATCATGGAGATACTCAGCTCTAGTTGCTGTGTCCCTTTCATCATGCAGACAGTCAGCTCTAGTTGCTGTGTCCTTTTCATCATGGAGACACTCAGCTCTGGTTGCTGTGTCCCTTTCATCATGCAGACAGTCAGCTCTAGTTGCTGTGTCCTTTTCATCATGGAGACACTCAGCTCTGGTTGCTGTGTCCCTTTCATCATGCAGACAGTCAGCTCTAGTTGCTGTGTCCTTTTCATCATGGAGACACTCAGCTCTGGTTGCTGTGTCCCTTTCATCATGGAGTCACTCAGCTCTAGTTGTGTGTCCCTTTCATCATGGAGACACTCAGCTCTGGTTGCTGTGTCCCTTTCATCATGCAGACAGTCAGCTCTAGTTGCTGTGTCCTTTTCATCATGGAGACACTCAGCTCTGGTTGCTGTGTCCCTTTCATCATGCAGACAGTCAGCTCTAGTTGCTGTGTCCTTTTCATCATGGAGACACTCAGCTCTAGTTGCATGTCCCTTTCCTCATGGAGACACTCAGCTCTAGTTGCTGTGTCCCTTTCATCATGGAGACACTCAGCTCTAGTTGCTGTGTCCCTTTCATCATGCAGACACTCAGCTCTAGTTGCATGTCCCTTTCATCATGCAGACACTCAGCACTAGTTGCTGTGTCCCTTTCATCGTGGAGACACTCAGCTCTAGTTGCTGTGTCCCTTTCATCATGCAGACACTCAGCTCTAGTTCCTGTGTCCCTTTCATCATGCAGACACTCAGCTCTAGTTGCTGTGTCCTTTTCATCATGGAGACACTCAGCTCTGGTTGCTGTGTCCCTTTCATCATGCAGACAGTCAGCTCTAGTTGCTGTGTCCTTTTCATCATGGAGACACTCAGCTCTGGTTGCTGTGTCCCTTTCATCATGCAGACAGTCAGCTCTAGTTGCTGTGTCCTTTTCATCATGGAGACACTCAGCTCTGGTTGCTGTGTCCCTTTCATCATGCAGACAGTCAGCTCTAGTTGCTGTGTCCTTTTCATCATGGAGACACTCAGCTCTGGTTGCTGTGTCCCTTTCATCATGCAGACAGTCAGCTCTAGTTGCTGTGTCCTTTTCATCATGGAGACACTCAGCTCTGGTTGCTGTGTCCCTTTCATCATACAGACACTCAGCTCTAGTTGCTGTGTCCTTTTCATCATGGAGACACTCAGCTCTAGTTGCTGTGTCCCTTTCATCATGCAGACACTCATCTCTAGTTGCTGTGTCCCTTTCATCATGGAGACACTCAGCTCTAGTTGTGTGTCCCTTTCATCATGGAGACTCTCAGCTCTAGTTGCTGTGTCCTTTTCATCATGGAGACACTCAGCTCTAGTTGCTGTGTCCCTTTCATCATGGAGACACTCAGCTCTAGTTGCTGTGTCCCTTTCATCATGCAGACACTCAGCTGTAGTTGCATGTCCTTTTCATCATGGAGACACTCAGCTCTAGTTGCTGTGTCCCTTTCATCATGCAGACACTCAGCTCTAGTTGCTGTGTCCCTTTCATCATGCAGACAGTCAGCTCTAGTTGCTGTGTCCCTCTCATCATGCAGACACTCAGCACTAGTTGCTGTGTCCCTTTCATCATACAGACACTCAGCTCTAGTTGCATGTCCCTTTCATCATGCAGACACTCACCTCTGGTTGCTGTGTCCCTTTCATCATGANTTTTTTGTCTTTTCAAGACAGGGTCTCCCTGCAGCCCCAGCTGTCCTGGAACTCGCTCTGTAGACCAGGCTGGCCTTGAACTCACAAAGATCCGCCTGCCTCTGCCTCCCAAGTGCTAGGATTAAAGGCATGCCCCACCACACCCCGCTCTGGTTTGTTTTTTAAGGCAGGGTCTCACTATGTAGACTAGGCTAGCCTGGGACTTAGAGATATCTGCCTGCCTCTTCCTCTACCTCCGATCTGGGATTAAACGCTTGGATCACCCCGCCAGGTTCATTGGACATTCTTGTTACTTAATGGCTCTGTGTACTTCCTTGATCCTGGAGTAAGCTACTCATGAAGTCATCATATATCTTGTTTTTTGTCTTTTTGAGAGCAGGTATCTGTAGTCTTCACCTGACCTGAAACTTGATAATGGGGACCAGACCAACCTCAGACATCAGCCTGCCTCTGCCTCCAGAGTGCTGGGATTAAAGGAATAGGCCAACACACTAGACTGTTGTCATAAATCTTGAATGGAGTGAATAGATGAATAGATAACTTCCATTTTTTTCTTTCTTTATAGAGCTAACTACTCAACTATTTGCCTGATATTCAAGGGTTTAGCCATATTTTTTTCATAGTTAACAGTTTTCTTTTCTATATGTGTTTTTGTAAATTGCTAGGTAAATCATGGCTAAAAGCTTACGGAGTAAGTGGAAAAGGAAGATGCGTGCTGAAAAGAGGAAAAAGAATGCCCCAAAGGAGCTCAGCAGACTTAAAAGTATTCTCAAAGTAGACGGTGATATTTTAATGAAAGATGTTCAAGAGATAGCAACTGTGGTGGTCCCCAAACCTTGCCAGGAGAGAATGCAGTGTGCAGCAGCAGACGACAAGGGTGAGCTTATGTGCTTTATTTACATAACAATTCTATCAGTTTTCTCTTATGATGCTTTTTAAACCATCTTCTACCTATCTCTACTTCTTTCTAACATAGCTGTTATGTCCACATCTATCCTTTGAATACCTAAAGTTGTATCAGGGATTCTTTGCTAAACTGTTTAAAGTCAGTTTATGTGAATAAGCATGTAACGGGTTATTTAGAATCAATCTTCTGTGATTATAAACCAGCCTGAGTGTGTCAGAAACAGATAATATTACAGGAACAAGCTTAGGAAGGCCTTCATTGGATGAGTACACTGTTCATTTAAGATTCTGGGTAGAAAGTTTTGTTCTATTCTTTGCAAGACCAAGGTCTCATTCTGTGAATTTACAGTACTCTGAAATCATGGAATTTTACTCTATTTTATGTTGATATTTTAAAGACCTCTATATATTAATTATTTAAAATATTGAGCTGTGTATAATGCTAGTTTCGGTCAAGAAAAAAACTCATTGGTTTTCACATCTTAATGCACCAAATTGGCAACAAGCTAAAATAAGCCCTCACAATACCCGCTTGATGAAAAGCATGCTTGGCAGAATGCATGAGCACTGGGGGGGTAGGGGTATGGGCGGGAACACGGGTCTAGATTTGTTAAAAAAATAAAAATAAATTTATGTGAAAAAAAAAAAGTACAAGTATAAAGCCAGGCGTGGTAGCACACGCCTTTAATCCCAGCACTTGGGAGGCAGAGGCAGGCGGATCTCTGTGATTTGATTCCGTTTATATGCCATATCCCAAATGGGAAATCCATACAGATAGTAGACATCAGGCTGATAGAATCTAGGGGTTGAAGGAAGAGGGAGAGAAACTGCCAGATGGATACAGGTTTCCTTTTAAGCAATGAAAATGTTTCAGAATTAGAGGCAATGCTACACAATATACAATGTATAAAAGGTCACTGAGTTATACACACTAAAAAGGTCAAAGTCGTGTAAAAAATGACAGCAAGGAGGAAAGAGTGAACAAGCAGATAGTTCAAGGCCAGCCTCGTCTACAAAGTGAGTCCCAGGACAACTGGGGCAGCTGGGGCTGCAGGGAGACCCTGTCCCCCCCAAAAAAAAGACAACAAAAAAAGTCCAACTATATTTATGTAGTGTCTTATATAAGGTCAGGGAGAACAGTAGCCTTGGGTCTTCTGCTCCTAGATCTTGTCATTCACATTCTTCTTCCAAAGAGGAAAATCTCTTATGTTTCTGCCAGTCCACTGCTTTGTTTCAGCTGTCCTTGAAAGACTGGAGACACTCAGCTCTAGTTGTGTGTCCCTTTCATCATGGAGACACTCAGCTCTAGTTGCTATGTCCCTTTCATCATGCAGACACTCAGCTCTAGTTGCGGTGTCCCTTTCATCGTGGAGACACTCAGCTCTAGTTGCTGTCTCCCTTTCATCATGGAGACACTCAGCTCTAGTTGCTGTGTCCCTTTCATCATGGAGACACTCAGCTCTAGTTGCTGTGTCCCTCTCATCATGGAGACACTCAGCTCTAGTTGCTGTGTCCCTTTCATCATGGAGACACTCAGCTCTAGTTGCTGTGTCCCTTTCATCATGGAGACACTCAGCTCTAGTTGCTGTGTCCCTTTCATCATGGAGACACTCAGCTCTAGTTGCTGTGTCCCTTTCATCATGGAGACACTCAGCTCTAGTTGCTGTGTCCCTTTCATCATGGAGACACTCAGCTCTAGTTGCTGTGTCCCTTTCATCATGGAGACACTCAGCTCTAGTTGCTGTGTCCCTTTCATCATGGAGACACTCAGCTCTAGTTGCTGTGTCCCTTTCATCATGGAGACACTCAGCTCTAGTTGCTGTGTCCCTTTCATCATGGAGACACTCAGCTCTAGTTGCTGTGTCCCTTTCATCATGGAGACACTCAGCTCTAGTTGCTGTGTCCCTTTCATCATGGAGACACTCAGCTCTAGTTGCTGTGTCCCTTTCATCATGGAGACACTCAGCTCTAGTTGCTGTGTCCCTTTCATCATGGAGACACTCAGCTCTAGTTGCTGTGTCCCTTTCATCATGGAGACACTCAGCTCTAGTTGCTGTGTCCCTTTCATCATGGAGACACTCAGCTCTAGTTGCTGTGTCCCTTTCATCATGGAGACACTCAGCTCTAGTTGCTGTGTCCCTTTCATCATGGAGACACTCAGCTCTAGTTGCTGTGTCCCTTTCATCATTCACCCGCCCTGTGTGCTTGTTCATCTTTCCTTCTTGCTCTCATTTTTTACATGACTTTGACAGGTATGTTTGTACAGAGCTTGCTGTTCAGTTCACTGCAGAAAGCACAGCTGGGTCTCCTGAGTATTATATGGAGAGGAAGCATGGCAGTCCTTAGGGTGTGTGCAAGTCTTTTCTGCCCATCTGTCATGACTACCGTCAGTCGGTCACTATATCAGTTTCATTAGAAGTTCATTTGAAGATAAGTAGAGGGCTTGGAGAGATGGCTTAGTGCTTAAAAGCACTGGCTGCTCTTGCAGAAGAACCTAATTTGATTCCCAGCATCCACATGGTGGCCAACAACTGACTCCAGTTTCGGGGGGTCCAATGCCTTTTTCTGGCCTCTGTAGGCATTGCATGCACAGGTGCATTTACTTATATGCAGTTAAAACACTTACATACGGGGCTGGAGAAATAGCCTAGTGGTTAAGAGCGCCGACTGCTCTTGCAGAGGACCTGGGTTCGATTCCCAGCACCCACATGGCAGCTGAGAACCGTCTTTAATTCCAGTTCCAGGGGAATCTGACATCCTCTTCTGACCTCCGCAGCATTGCACGACACAGGTGCACTAACCTACGTGCAGACAACACATTCATACACATATGAAAATTAAAAAAAAAAAAACACACTTACATACATACATGCAGTTAAAACACATGCATACATACATACATACATACGTACATACATACATAAATATTAAGTAGAATTTAGTTGAAGTTCATAAGAAATCCTAATCAGTTCTTTTATTTCTAAGACCTGTCCCTTAGAAGTATGGGCACACTACTTGTTAACTATCTTATTTAACTAAAGGATCACTTAATATGAGTAGGGGTCTTATAATTCATATGTGCTTGGAACTGTATACTTACTTAATCTACTGATGTAGTGGATCCAAGCCATATATCTGAATTGTTTCCCATTTAATTTATTCCAAATGACATGAGGAAAATTCTGTGTGTGTGTGTGTGTGTGTGTGTGTGTACATGTATGTACCTGATAGGGAGGCCAGAAGTTGACGTTTGTTTGGATGTCTTCCTCTATCGTGCTCCACCTTATTTTTTTCGATAGGTGTCTCACTGAACCCAGAGCTCATCAGTTGGCCAACCAGCTAGCCAGGGAGCTTCAGGGATTTGTCTGTCCCCAAGTGGACCCCACCCCTACTCCCTGGGGTTACAGACAGGTGCTCCCATACCTAGTTTCCACATGAGTGCTGGGGGTCCCATCTTAATTCTTAATTCTTGCATGGTAGGCATTTTACTGACTGGGCCATCTCTTGATCTCCAAAGAGAACCTTCTTCAGAACAATCTTAGTGAAGACGCTGGCTCCCTAGTTGTAGTTTTTCACTGATGATTTTAGGAACGTGGAGCAGCATATCCTTGATAATGTTGACTTTGCTGTAAGGAGTCTAAGGGTGCTATAAAAAATGTTTTTCTTGGCCGGGCATGGTGGCGCACACCTTTAATCCCAGCACTTGGCAGGCAGAGGCAGGCGGAGCTCTTCGAGTTCAAGGTCTACATAGTTCCAGGACAGCCGTAACTACAGGGATACTCTGTCTCAAAAAGACCAAAAAAAAAAAGCCGTTTTTCTTTCAGTACTTTCAGGCTACCTTTGTTCTGATGTTCTTGATGATTTCATATGCTTTAATTTTTCTGCTGTCATTTTTTAATTTAGATAACATGAAAATGGAGACTGAGATTATAAGAAACTCAAAGACTCTTCTAGATCAGCATGGACAGTACCCAGTGTGGATGAACCAGAGGCAGAGAAAAAAGCTGAAGGCAAAGAGACAGAAAGGCAAGGGGCAAAGCCGGGCAAAGGCAGCCAAGGGCTTGGCCTGGTAGAGCCTGCGAGCTTGAGAGGGGCGGCAATGTGACCCGGATGTCTGCATCGATTTGAGCTCTCATCACATGGAAGCTGTTGCTTTTCGTATTTTAATGTGGCCCTACTTCTCTAATTCAGAACCAAAATTGTTCCTCAAGTTTATTTCAGGAACTTGAATAAAATATCTTCTTCCATGAAAGAAAGCTATACTGAAGTTTTAATTGGATATGCCAATATCCAGTCTTGTCAAGTATTAATGTGGTTATAATTGCTTGATCTAACAACATGCAGTTATGTTCAGTGCATCAATAAAATTTGAAATACTGACAAAATTCAAATAGAAAACTATCAGCATTATTTTAAAACAGGACATCAAGTGACTGGAGAGGAGGCTCACAGTTAAGAGCACAGGCTGGAGGTCCCAGGTTTGTTTTCTAGCAGCCCAGTCATGCTGTTAAGAGCCAGCAACCCATAACTCTGGCTCCAGGGTTCTGCCCTCTTCTGGCCTCCACAGGCACCTGTACTCATGTGCACAAACCCATATAAAGAAAGTTATCAGAGGACTACAGAGATGTCTCAGTGCTTAAAAGCATTGGCTGCTGTTAAAGAGGGCCTGAGTTCAGTTGCCAGCCCCCACATGGTGGCTAACTGCAGTTCCAGGGGATCTCATGCCCTCTTCTGACTTCTGCAGGCATTGCACTAATACACATGAGTCACTTATATACATGTGTGCAATACACTCATACACATACAATAAAAATAATAAAATATTTTAAAAATAAAGGGTATCAGTGGATCTTATAAACAACTTATTTGGAGTTATTTTGTATTTTGTTCATAATGAAAGATATTTTGTGTGTAGATCTTAGAAGTTTTATGTTTTCTTTTGTATATCTTTAAAAGTGTCCCAGGACTAAAGGGGATCACTTTTAAAAAGTCTTTAGCCAGGCATGGTGGTGCACGCCTTTAATCCTAGCACTTGGGAGGCAGAGGCAGCCGGATCTTTGTGAGTTCAAGGCCAGCCTGGTCTACAGAGTGAGTTCCAGGACAGCTGGAGCTGCAGGGAAATCCTGTCTCAAAAAGAAAAAAAAAAGTCTTTATTTGGCTGGATGTGGTGGCTCACACCTTTAATCCCAGCACTAGGGAGGCAGAGGCAGGCGGATCTCTGGGAGTTCAAGGCCAGCCTGGTCTACAGAGTGAGTTCGAGGACACTTGGGGATACGGGGAGAATCTGTCTCAAAAAGAAAAAATAAATAAATAAATAAATAATTTAATTGCTAGGTATGGTAGAATGCGCGAGGTAGAGGCAGGTGGATCGCTGAGATCAAGGCCAGCCTGGTACACATAGTGACTTCCATGCAGGCTGGGACTAGGGAGATCCTGTCAAAAACAAAACCAAAAATTGTAATTTACTGTGCTTTTTAGGAAATTAAATGTGTCAGGTTTTTCCTAAAAACATGGTTTTTTTGGTTGTACCATTGGCATAATGAAGCATAGCGTAGCAATTCCAAGAGTGTTTCCGTTTCTCTGAATGCTTGGTTAAATTACATGTGCACACATCAAGTTGAGAAGTGGTACATAGACATTCACAAGAAGTATTAGCTTAGTATTATAGTTTTATAAAGTGATCTAGTAGTAACAAGCTGAGGTTGTGGTGGCACATGCCTTTAATCCCAGAGGCAGGTGGATCTCTTGAGTTCAAGGCCAGCCTTGTCTACATAGTGAGTTCTAGGCCAGCTGGAGCTACAGGGAGACTCTGTCTCAAGAAGACCAAAAAATTAAAAAGTGATCTAGTAGTAACAAGAACCAGCCCAACTTGACTCTTTGAAACTTACTTTCTTAGAAGTAAAATAACTTTGAGGTATTGCTATTATGAGAGGAATTTTAGTGAAATCTGTTTTGCTATACTTCATTAATTTCACCTAATCTAAATTTAGCGTCCTTTTGAAACTTCATGGACTTTCCAGACACTAGGAAAGCTGAGTAAGAACTGTACTGCTGAGAAGGTCACAGGAAAACTTGTTTAAAAAGAATGAAGTGTATTAGAGTAAAATACTTGGTCATGAGGCCACAGACTTGGCAGAGTGTGCTGTCAGGCACAGACAGGCCCCAAATCCTGGAGAAGATGGGAATCTAAAACGTAATGCCAGTAATTCGTGTTATAGGTCTTCCTCAGTTTACTCAATAGGTCATTGAAAAGTTAGTGAATAACTTTAACAGTTTTTGAAAGCAAGAAAAGGCTAGGGACAGGCTCCATTGTAGAGCCTTTGCCCAGCAGGTACTGGGCCATGGGTTTGATTCCCTACGTAGGGGTGAGAGCAAAACAAAAGGAACTGGCAGATGTTATTCATGGTCTTTGTTCCTTTTTGTCATAGTTATGAATTGTGAAAAAATTCATAAAAAATCATAGTTATGAATTGTGAAAAAGTTAGGTATGAATGGGCTAGCATTTCAACCAGCATGTACCCCCCCAGAGGCACAAGTAGGAGTCATGGGACCTCCCTGGCCATGCCCATGGAGTGGGATGTGATGCAAAGGTCTGGGATTGGGCCCTGGGAGGTGAAATCACACTGCCTATAAAACCCGTCCATTTTGAATAAAATCTCTCTGTATTTGGATACTTTATCATGCATCTGTGTGCTGCGCTTTCCCGCACATGGCTCACCATGGGAATAAGTGGGACAGACCTCAATGAATAACAGTGTTTGTGAGGGAAGATAGGTGCATAAATGTGCCTGGATTAGACAGACTTTAAGCTACTGACATAATACTATATTTAGCCCCCCCCCTTTTTTTGCTATAGGCATTATCTATGTTAATGTTACAAAATTTAACGGCATCATCAGATGTTTTCTGACTAAATTTCCTCCAAGTTGAACAAGAGATCTATCCCAGAGGTTTATTCACATTTAATGTATCTCAGCCTCAATTTAACATCTGTGTTGGAAGCTTTGAGCTCAAGTACTGATCACACAGCATAAGGACCTAACTGGACCCCCAGCACTCCACAAAAAGCCAAGCCCAGAGGCATGTGCATGCCCCTCTAATCTCAGTGCTAGGGAGGCAGAGATAGGAGGACCCTATGGTAGATAGAAGTCAAGGTCATAAGTGACAGGCAACTAGTCAGAATGAAAGTGACCTGCTAGTCAACCAGTCTGGCCAAAAGGATGAACTCTGGTAGGATGAGAGAGACCTTGTCTTAACAAAAAGTGAGGTTGGGGTTTGGAGACATAGCTCAGCAGTTAAGTGCACTGGCTGCTGTTCCTGGGGACCCCTGTCCTGTTACCAACACCCATGATGGCCAGAACTGTAACTCCAGTTCTAGGGAGATCCAATGCCCTCTTCTGATCTCTGTGGGTATGCATGCATATGGTGCACTTACATGTAGTCAAAACACTTATACACAAAAATAACATGTCAAAAAAAAATTTTTTTTGGTCTTTTCGAGACGGGGTCTCTATGTAGCTCCAGCTGGCCTGGAACTCACTCTATAGACCAGGCTGGCCTTGAATTCACAAAGATCCGCCTGCCTCTGCCTCCCAAGTGCTAGGATCAAAAGCGTGTACCACCACGCCCAACGTCAAAACTGTTTTTCAAAAGGTGGAGAGCACCTGACTAGCTTCCATGTGCCTGTGCATCCCGAACCCCCCTGCCCTGCAAAGGTACAAACAAAACAACACCTAAGAAACCATGGGCCCTGGAAAGGTGACTGCCAAAGAGATGACTTTCCCTGGTGAGTCTTAAGACACTGACCCATTGGCCTGATGGGATTCTTCATACCCAAGATTTTGGTGGGGAATTTAGACTAACATTCCAAAATTATGTAGGTTATTAAGAGGTTATTAAACCTCTTGGTCACTTTGTTCTTAAAAGCTAACAACTTGAAGCCGGGCGTGGTGGCGCACGCCTTTAATCCTAGCACTTGGGAGGCAGAGGCAGGCGGATCTTTGAGAGTTCAAGGCCAGCCTGGACTACAGAGTAAGTTCCAGGACAGCTGGGGCTACAGGGAGACCCTGTCTTGAAAAGCACCAAAAAAAAAAAAAAAAAAAAAAAAAAAAAAAAGCTAACAACTTGAGAAGAATAACACAGTCCTTTAGTCTCTTATATAAACATCTTTTAAAATTTGTCTTATTTGGTGGTTTCCAGACAATCGCGATAACACCACAAGGTGGCGCTCAAGCTAAGCAGCACATCATTTTGGGGAATTAGACTGGGCTAAATTGAATGAAACATTTCTGGTTTTTTTCTCATGACAAACTTTTTTTCTCATTCTTTTGATTTTATATTACCCTAAAATATGCATACATACCCTCCACCCATATACCAAAATTCCAAAGTCTGAAAGGTTTGTTTTTATAGAAAAATATACATAAGGATAAGAAAAAGTACTAATTTTAAAAGTACACATTTAATTCACACAGAAATCCTTTGAGTTTGCTGCTAATGTTATTTATGCCTGTGGAAAGTGAGGGGGCATGGACCATCTAGCTAAAACTGGTGGTCCAGTTCCGAAGCCTGTGTTCTTACAGTGATTCTGCCTTTCAAGGGTGCACAAAATTTCCCAGAGGAAAAGGGGTAGTTTTAGCCTCTTACTTGGCTTAATCCGTGATGGGTTTTGTTGAGTCAAGATCAGAGGAAGAAGGGGTTAGAGTGTTGGCTCAGTGGATAAGAGTGCTGCCTATTCTGGCAGAGGACCCAGGTTCGAGTCCCAGCACCCATATGGTGACTAACAACTGTCCACAGCTCCAGTTCCAGAAGATCTAATACCCTCTTCTGATCGCAGTGGGTATAACACGACACAGGTGCATTTACATCTATGCTGGCATTGCACATAAAAGTAATGAGTATGAGGTAGAGGCAGGTGGATCTCTGTGAGTTCAAGGCCAGCCTGGTCTACAGAGTGAGCTCTAGGCCAGCCTGGTCTACAGAGCAAACTCCAGGCCAGCTGGGACTAAAGGGAGACCCCTGGCCTGGAACTCATTCTGTAGACCAGGCTGGCCTTGAACTCACAGAGATCCTCCTGCCTCTGCATCCCGAGTGCTAGGATTAAAGGCATGTGCCACCATGCCCACCTTAAAGGTGGTTCTTAGGTCTTAGCTGCCATGTGGGTGCTAGGAATCGAACCCAGGTCCCCTGCAAGAGTAGTCAGAACTCTTAACCGCTGAGCCATCTCTCCAGCCCCCCAAAATATACATATATATATATATTTTAAAGATCAGAGGAAGAGCATATTTTAGTGCATAAGTAACTTCTAAAACCCTCTTCAAATCTCTAAGTGGAAGGCAGGCTGGATTTCCCTAAATAACACTGCATTAGAAATGCAGACTGACCCAAAAGCAGAGGGTCAGTGTTGAGAAGTGACCTGCTGTTGAAGTCCTAAGAGTCCAGTATGATTTTTGTTTTACTTATTTTATTTTTGAGACAGGGTCTTGTTATGTAGCCTTGGCTATCCCAGTATTCATACCTCAGGCTGGCCTCAAACTTGCAGTAATCCTCCTGTCTCAGCCTCCCTTGTACAAAATGCCTGGTAAGCTGGCCTTGACCACATTTTGTTTCATTGCTATCACATTAATGTAGATACACATATTTTCTCCTTAGTTCACATGCTACTTAAAATGTACAGTGACATATATTACTTATAAAGAAGTTCAGTGTTTTCAAATTTTATATCCATGTATCTGGGGTATGAATTTTAGGAGTTGGAGAAGAAAAAGTAACTGGCTATACATTACTTGACTGAAGTCCTTGCAATGTCCTGAAGGAGCCTGGAAAGAGTGACAAAGTTAATATAGTTTAGACTAGTGAAAACTTGGCCCAAAACTGGGAATAAGGGACTCTAAGACACCCCTAAGGAATTGCCAAATAAGTATTATAACCAAAATGAAGGTTTTGAGTTGCTGACTAATCCCAGTAGCTCACACTGGTGGACTGAGTGATTCAGATTTGCTAGGCACACCTAACTGTTTTTCCCATCACTTTGCAGCAGAGACATACCAATTTTACAAGAACGTGTTTGGGGGTGAGAGGGGACTTTCAAGTACATGCACTAAATCAAAGGCCACTCTGCATCCCCAGGGGCGTGTTAGACTGACAGAAATCAGGCCAGGTTTGGGCCTGTTTGCAAAAGAAACCTTCAATTTTACATAGCTCAGGCTAGCGAGATGGCTCAGCACATAAGAACATTGGCTATACAAAGATAAGGACCCAAGTTCAAATCCCCAGAATCTATGTGAAAACCTGGGAATGGTCACATGTCCCTGTGACCCTAATGGTGTGTGTGTGTGTGTGTGTGGCAGGGGAGATTGCTAGGGCTTGAGAACTCCAGGTTCAAAGAGAGACTTGCCTCAAGAGAATAAGGCAAAGACTGATACAGAGTAACATACCCAGCTTCCTCCTCTGACCTCTAAGTGTACTCACATATGTGTGCCCCTGAATACACCACACACACACATAGACACACACACACACACACACACACACACACACATGAAATTTACATAGTTGATTGCCAAAGGCTTTTTAAAAAAGGATTAATTTATTAATTTTTATTATGTGCATGAGTATTTTGCTTGCATGTCTGTATGTATGTGTACCAGGTGTGTGCAGTACTTGGAGAGGCCAGAGGAGGGCATTGGATTCCCCAAGAACTGGAGTTACAGATGCTTGTGAGATGCCATGTGGGTGCTGGAAACTAAATCCCAGCCCTCTGCAAGAGCAGCAAGTGCTCTTAACTATTGAGCCATCTCTGTAGCCCACCCCCCCAAGTTTTATTTCTGCACCTATTTTAACCCAGATAAGAAAATACAATGTGATATTAAGTAAAACTCATTTGATAGGATAAAAGCCAAAACAGCAGGCACCATTTAAAAATGCTTATTTTGGGGGCTGGAGAGATGGCTCAGTGGTTAAGAGCACCAACTGCTCTTGCAGAGGACCTGGGTTTGATTCCCGGCACCCACATGGCGGATAAGATCAGTCTTTAACTCCAGGTCTAGGGGAATCCAACACCCTCTTCTGACCTCCGTGGCATTGCAGGACACGGGTGCACCAACCCACATGCAGACAGTACATTCATACACATAAGAAAATAATAAACAAATAAAAATAAAATAAAAAATGTTTTAAAAATGCTTATTTTGTTAAATACTTTATATAGATTATTGAGTCTGTAAGACAATGCTGAGAAGTTAAAACTTTTAGTTAATACTGTTTTAGTTAATACTGTTTCAGATCAGAAACAGTTCAAGGGATAATGCCCAAAGTCATGCATCTGTGAAGTCATGGGCAGGGCTGTCCAGAGTACAGAATTGATGTCTACAATGAGAACTTATAGAGACACACTGATTCCATTTAAAGAGAAACCCTCTATCTAGGATGCTGGGGTGTGAATTGAGCCAGCTCAGGCTAGACCACCATTTGGTTGAAAGGATTAAAAAAACTTGGAACTCAGGTTGAAATCTGTTAAAGTCCTTTTGTGCCAAGAAATGCTGTGTAGCAAGTTATGTTTAAAAATGTTTTGTACTTCCTTTGCTCTGTCCAGTCTTAGTGCACTGCCTGATTATCTTCTCAGTGAAAATAGCAAAATCTGAAATTTCCTTAATTTTGCTAATGTTGTTAAATCTGGTCCTCATTCAACAAAGCTCCAAATTGAAATAGGAAAAAATGCTATGAACATCTGCTTTAAACAACGAATAGGGTAAAGACTTTCATATTTTAATTTAAACAATGGCATAGCTTTCTAGTGTATTAGGTTTATATGTATTTTGTTTCCTTGAGCATTGGGTTTTCTTGGCACTAGGCTATCTTATGAAACACGTTTCACTCACACGTTGTGTCTGTACAGTTTTCAATATCAGCAAAACCTTTAAGTGGTCTTAGTTGGGTGTTGTGTATCATTGTACAGTAACTGCTAGTGCATATGGAATTTCTGATCTGTGTAATAAAGTACATTTGTCATGGATCTTGTGATCTGCATACCTTTCAGCCGTTACTTCATAAATCTGTTCCATCGGAGGACTGCTTTGTACAGCAATGGTTGAAGCTGCTTTTAATAAACTAATATTTTGTGTCTTTTATATGTAATCAACAGGGAGTATTATAGACTTGTGCCCCTGTGGAGAAACATTCCACTAAACTTCTTTTCTCTTGACAATAATGGAAAAAAATAGCTTGGGAAAAGCACAGATGTTCATGAACATATGTTGTTTGCTCCTAAAAGTCAGCCGAAGATCTTTTGTATTGCTCCAGATTAAAAAAAAAATGTTTTAAAGAAGAAACAGTTTGAGACGTGTGATGGAGAGAAGACAGTTACAAATCTCATTGAGAGTCCATCATTGGTTGCTATTTGTCAAGATTTAAAGATGCCTCTCTTTGCTCTCAGAAGAGGTGCTGTTCTTGAGCAGAGCTGTAGGCAGTTGGCCAATGATTGGTCATTCACATATCTTCCCTCAGATGTAAGCACCCTTTGTTCCATCCAAAAATTTCAGATTAGCAGTGTCTTCACAACATGCAGATATGTAATACTTCAAGTACAAAGTACCCATTTGGCCTCTTCTGCTCTTGAGTTATTAAACAGACCTAGTTGTCTTTCTTGAGTGTGGAAATCTGTGCAGTGAGTTAGATTTCTACAGACTGAGCAACTGGTTATTGATGTGCCTAGGAGAATATTACTGGGAAATACCTCAGGTGAGGTTGGTGCAAATGTCCTTAATAAGGGTATGAATCTTGAAGAAGAGTTTCCATAAACAGAATGGAAACCAGCTGTTTGAAATCTCCACGAGGAAGCCGAGTTTGACTGCAGCAGAAAAGATTTGGGCTAGAAGAACTTCCTGAATGTGAGTGTCACTCAAAGTCAGGTATGTATTGAAAAGAGACAGCTGGATTATCTCTGAAGGGGAGATGGAACATGAGAGTAAGAAATTGAAGGGTGGCTTACCTGTAATTCTACCCAATGGTTCTGACTCCTTCATTCTCCTTTCTCACGCTCACATCTCAGGTTATGCGGTTTAAAAAGTCAAAACTATAAAGAGTTCACTTTAGGGATGGAGAGATGACCTAGCGGTTAAAAGCGCTGACTGCTCTTACAGAGGACCAGGGTTCGATCCCCAGCACCCACATGGCGACCGAGAACCGGTCGGCGCTATGGTGGAACTCCAGTTCCAGGGGAATCCTAAGCCCTCTTCTGACCTCCGTGGCATTGCACAATACGGGTGCACAAACTTGCATGCAGATAGTACATTCATACACATACAGAAATAAATAAAATTAATAAAAAAAAAAGTTCACTTTAGTCCTAAGATACTGAGTGCTAACAGACCTGTAGTCTGGAGACTCTTTCCATATAATTGCTTTTTTAAAATTAACGTGTGTGTGTGTGTGTGTGTGTGTGTGTGTGTGTGTGTGTGTGCATGCTCGCATAAATTTTTGTGCACCATGCGCTTGCAGGAGGCTGAGGAGGCCAAAAGAAGGAGTTACCAGGGGGTTGTGAGCTGGCAAGCAACTGCTGGGAACCAAACCCAGGTCCTTAGAGTCTTCTCTCCAGCCCCTAGCTCTTCTTTTTTTAAAATATTTTTTTAATTTATGTTTTGTGCATTTCATACAACATTTTTCTGCCCAATTTAGACTCATTCCCCTTTCCATACCCCCCACCCCACCCAGGTTCATTCATTCTGCCATATATGTTTTACATCTTTTTCTCAGTTTTATAAAGTTTCTCTTTGCAGAAGTTTATTATTTGGGGCAGATTTACTGTTTCAGTTAGTTATTTGACCCAGTCTTTTTGTTGTTGTTCCCTCCAATTTGTATTGCTCCAAAATATGCATATATATATATATATATATATATATATATATATGTTTCACACATATACTAAAAACTGTATGTCATTTCCAAATCCTATTTCAGGATTCACATTTTTCCCTTTTAATCGTATGTTGCTCTAAAATATGTGTACATACCCTACACCCATAAACCAAAATTCTAGAGCCCCTTAAAGGATTCACATTATAAGAGCACAGTTGCCTTCAGATTAAGAGAAATATAACATTAACATTGCTCAGTTTGCCTTACAGCTAGGTTCTTGGTGCGAGCATCCATGGATTAGGGACACCATTCGGTGTTTGTTTTTCTAGGACCCTGTACTTCACTTAGCCTAATGTCTTCTAGCTGCCCTCACTTACCTGCACACTTCATGAACTGCCTGCCCCCTAGCTCTTAATTGAAATGAACACTGAGGTGTGGCCGATGGATGAAGATGCTTCTGTATGGTTAATTTTCCACCATGTAATTAAGCAACAGAGCACACAGTGAGCTCATAGTGATTTCTGGAAAGGCAAGGAGTAAGTCGGGGTGACGGGCTAGGGGATGGGAAGGCTGGTCATGTTTCAGCTGACTTATTTGACTAAAAAGTCTCCCGCTAGACTGAAGGGTTAACAAAACTTGGCACTTGGAATTCTAGGAAGCCGAGCCTAAAAAGACAAGAAAAATGTACTTTTTCATTATTATTTTTCTTTTACTTCATTTCTAGTTTTGCCTCTTGGTTTTCAGTAGCTTCTTCCTGCCCCCATTTGACCCTCTATCTTCACCTCCTTTTTCTCTACACCCCTTTAATTTTCCTTTTCCTCCTTCAGTCTGTTTTCCTTACATTGCTATTTTAATTTATTTATTTTTGGTCTTTTTTTTTTTAATAAAAAGAAGACGGTTCCAGGGAATTAGAGTCCATTGTGGCAGGAGGCATGGTGGCAGGAGCTGGAGCAGAAAGCCAAGGTCCACATCTTCCAATGAGCACAGGAAGCAGAGAGAGAGCAACTGGAGCTGCAAGGCTTGTTGAACTCACTAAGCCCCCCCCCCTCCCCCCGTGAAGTTATTCCTTCCGCTGCCTACACTTTCTAAGATCTCCTAAAACAGCGCCACCAACTAGGGACAAAATGTCTGAGTACTTGAAGCCGATGGGGGTCATTCTCATTCAAACCACCACATTCCACTCCCTGGCCCCCATAGGCTCATGACCATATAAAATGCAAAATGCATTTAGTCCAACCTTAAAAGTCCCCATAGTCTTTACCAGTCTCAATTCTATTCAAAAGTCTACAGTCCAAAGTCTCTTCTGAGACCCAGGCCAATCTCTTAACTGTAGGCTCCTGTAAAATCAAAAGACAAATTACATACTCCCAACATACAGTGGAACCAAGTACACATTCCCATTCCAAAGGGGAGGAATAGAGGCATAGTGAGAAAATACTGCACTAAAACAAAACCAAAAACCAGCAGGGCAAACACCAAGTCCAGTAGCTCCATGTGTGACTTCTGGGACTTGACTTCCAAAGGGCTTAGATAGCTCAGCTCTTCCAGCTTTGCTTGCAACATACATCTCTTTCTTAGGCTGGTACCACTCCCTGTATGCAGCTCTTCTTGGCAAATATTTCACAGCTCTGGCATCTCTAATGTCTTCTTGGGGTCTCTGCTGCCAACCAGGCTTCCTCTTCACAGCTTCATGCAATGGCCTATCAGGGCCTTCTTTATGCAGGGACGCCCCTACTGCACTCTGCCTGGCCTCGGCGACTCTCTGAAACCATGGAGGAAGAACTGATGACTCCTTCACTCTTGCATCCTCATGCCTCTAAAGCCAGCACCATGCAAATGAAACTGCTGAGTTTGGCTGTAAGTTTGGGATGGACCCTGGGCTATTTCAACCTCATTTGCAACTTTTCTCTGCCCTGGAGTAGAAAACCCATTCAGTATTTTCCTTTTCAAAAGTCGGAGGCTTAGCTGGGTGTGGTCTTTCCCTCAAGGTACTCTTCCCATTGTTTACTTGTAAATATCGACACCTCTCCTTAATCACTTCAATCTCCTTATCAAAGGGAGCCTCTTCTTCATATGCCTTGGCTCCAACATTAATCTCCCTCCTGCACTTTTCCAATCCAAACTGTACATTATGCATTTCCTTCTGCCCTATTTGCTCTTTTTCATTGTAGATCTGTATAATAGTCACCATTAATAGCCACACCACCATTCCTACATTAGGCTGTCTTGAAATATCCTCCACCAAAGAAATTAGTCCTTTGTTTTTCAACGTAGCCTCAAGCATTTGGGCTGTGGGCAAACTGCAGCAAGACTCTTTGACAAAATATCCCAGTTGCTCTTTAGTCTTTATTTTCCTCTGGAAATGCGTGTTTTTCAGCATTGCTTTCTTCTAGGCTTCTACTAGAATGGCCCATTAAACTCTGCTTACAGCAATCAATAGCTTTTCTAGCCCAAAGTTCCAAAGTCTTCGACATTTCTCCAAACACATGTTCAGGTTCTTCATAGCCAACACCCGACTCTCGGTACCAAAAAACTGTATTAGTCACTTTTCTGTTGCTGTGATAAAACCACCATGTCCAAGGGAACTTATAAAAAGAAGAGTTTATTTGAGGTTATGATTGATGGCTCCAGGGAATTAGAGTCCATTGTGGTGGGAGGCATGGTGGCTGGAGCTGGAGCAGAAAGCCAAGGTTCACATCTTCCAATGAGCATAAGAAGCAGAGAGCTATTTTTGGTCTTTTTGAGACAGGGTCTCCCTGCAGTCCCAGCTGTCCTGGAACTCACTATGTAGACCAGGCTGGCCTTGAACTCACAGAGAGATCCACCTGCCTGTGCCTCCTGAGTGCTGGGATTAAAGGCATGCACCACCATGCCTGGCTGCTTTTTTATTTTTACTTAAACACAGATTTAAAGCTGTGAGTCAAAGATTTCTTTGAAACATCACATTTAGGTTATAAATTCCTCCCTAATGTTTTGCCTTGTACTTAATGACGATGCTAGAAGTGAATCTCCAGCTTTTGTGTTGTTTCTCATCATTTTTCTGTCTTCCTTTCTGTATTGGCCTCTTCTGTATAATATTGTAGTTTCCTTTCTGGGTTCAAATCACTGCTCTTGTTACCTCTGTCTCTATTCCCCAATTCCTCTTCCCTGTCTTCCTCAATCTTCCCCTAGTTAGCTGTTTCTTACTCTTCCTGTTCACCCTCATATCCTAACAGGAACTGATTTTGAATGCAACATGCATAGAAAACATACTTTCTAACAAGAATAAACCAACTGGCCTTCTGTATTTGTAAATAAAGTTTTATTGGCACGTGGCCACCCCCACTTGTTCATGTATTATCTATGACTACTTTTGTTGTGCCATGAAGACAGTTGAACAGTAGAGGTAGAGAGCTTCCTGTGGCCTGCAAGCCAACCTTACAATCTGGCCTTTGAGTAAAAAGTTTGCTATTCCTGCTTTCAAATGGTCTCTGTATTAAATGAAGATTTTTATTCCTTATTTGGAAGCTGAGGTGAGTGGGATCTGTGTTCTGTCTCTAGCCTGTCCTATTCACATTTGGAATCCCTGCCCCCCTCCCAGCTGCCCAACTTTCCTACTTGAAGACAGCAGAAGAACAAAAGATAATCAAGCTCACCTTCAGGGAAGTGGCACCAAATGCTGCCTGTCATTTGTGGCGTGTTTGTGATTGGATGTGTTCCCACCTGGCATCTCCACCTGGTCTCCGTTTAGTCTTTGAATTAAACAAACAAACAAACAAACAAACAAACAAGCAAAGAACAAACAAGAGGATTTCACTGTTAACCTTTTCACAAATATCACAGCTAACTTTTCCTGTAGGTTTACAAACCATTTTCCAAAATGTTAAATTCAAGATAAAGGGTTCTGTTTTAATTTAATGTGGCACCTAGAATGCTGGCCCGTGTCATGGCATTCCAATACAGTTGATTTGGTGGGTGGTCTCGCTGAAAATATTTTACACAAATGCACTTACAGGTTGGTTTCATTAACATGAAATTAATATGGACTAAAGTAGTCATAGCATTTAGGACTTGAAAATGTTGCAGAGATCACCTATTTTAACCCTGTGCTTTTTAATAGAGGAGGAAGCAGAGGTTGATTTTCCCAAGACATTAGCAATTCATGGGAAAGTCCAAGGGCCCTGGTCTCTGTAATTTCAGGCCAATCATTTTCTAAACCATAAATCCATGACAACTAGTCATACCAACAATAACATTCTGACTAGTGTCAAAATTAATTTTCTTCTTTTCTATAAAAAGAAGGGCTGATGAATGACGCTTTGCTGTGTGCCTAGTGATCTTTTGTGCAGGTCTGTTTCTGTTGCAATTAATAATGAAACCTTTCCCAATGGTGACTGGGCCTCTTTCCCTCACAGACAGTACAATATATTTTAATTTAAACAAAATTAAAATAAGCAAAGTAACAATAAGAAACCATCTCTCTCTCTCCCTATGCCCCCCATAAAAGGGTAGAACTTTTTCTTTACCTATAATTTATACTGTGTGCTTGTCAGTTTCTTTTATAACCTTTGGTATGCTTTCTCATAAATATAACACATGTATATTTTAGAAAACTTAAAAACTCAGGAAAGTCTAAATGAAACATAATCATTTGTAATCCAGCTGCCCACGGGATGTGTAGCTGTGTGTATATTTACATAATTGTTTTAAGACTGCATAATTTTATATCCTGCTTTCTTAATTTTATGGCATGAGGATTTTCCCCCATGCCACGGGGAATTCTTCAGAAGTGCTGCTTGAGGGCCAGGGAAGCAGTTCAGTCTTATAAAGTGTTGTCTTGCAAGCATGAGGCATGAGTTTTCTGCCCAGAACCCACATTAAAGAAAATGATAGGCCTGGTGGCACAGGTTCAAAATCCCAGCACTGAGGAGGTGAAGACGTAGCCCTTCAGGATCACTGACTGGCCAGCTTTGCCTACTTGGTGAGTTCCAGGCAAGTGAGAGACACTGTCTCAAGAATAAACATGGACAATACCTGGGGAACACTAAGGTTGGCCTCCACATACATGTGTACACACATGCATACACACCACCTCCACACAAAGCAGTGTTATTTGAAAAATTATTTCATATTTGGTCTTTTGTAGAAACTATACATTTTAATTTTTTTGATTTTTTTAATTTATTATTATGTACTGTCTGCATGTAGGTTGGTGCACCTGTGTCATGCAATGCTTTGGAGGTCAGAAGAGGGCAGATTCCCTTGGAACTGGAATTAAAGATGGTTTTTAGCACCACCATGTGGGTCCTGGGAATCAAACCCGGGTCCTCTGCAAGAGCAGTTGGCTCTCTTAACCACTGAGCCATCTCTCCAGACCCACATTTTCTTTATTAACCTACCCTGTAACATGTCTGTTTTCTCCAAAAATTTTTTTTCTATTAAAATGTTCCTCTCTCATGTGGGTAACCAGATTTATAAATCTAATCCTTATTTACGTTCTTGTGAAAGACTTCTTAAAGACTTTGAACTTTTCTTAAAAAGTTCCTGATCCATGTTGCTGAGCTGAATTACTAAAAGCCTGAAGCATAGACACCTCCAGGAATGTGCAAGTGCCTATCTGGGACAGCCTTGAAGTGCTGTCAGTCAAGTTTTGCAAAACATTCCTTTGCACGTGTCACCGTCCTACTGATAAACTTGTCATAGCTGCGTGATCAGATCAGATCTAAGCCTCATAATATATTTGCTTCCTTTAAAAAAAAATTCCAGTTGATATACTAACCACTGTAATCTGGCATCTGCCCCCATCTGCCTGCCTAGAGGCATCAAAGACACAGTCCTTGATTGGATCAAGCGTCAGGAAACAAGGGTTCAAATCCCAGCCCTGACACTTACTAGTATGTGACCTTGTGCAAGTAAGTCAATTTCTTTGAGCCTGTTTTCCCGGCTCTAAAATGGAAATAATAAAACAGACCTTGATGTGTGAGGCTCTCGAGAGAGACCTAAGAAATGTTTTTAATCTGTGGAGAAGCATGTGTGGGGGTGCTGTGATTGAGACTTCTCTTGGGGTTAGTGTATGTGGTAGTTATTAGTGCTGCCCACCAAATATTTCTGATTCCTTTTATGCCCGCGCTTGAATTTTACTTCCTCACCCCACTCATTTGGAGCGCCTGTGACTGGTTCTGCCAGCGTATTACAAGTGGAAAGGGCCTTTGTCCCACGGGGGCGGGGGGGAGCAGAATCTTTGGGGATCTGGCTCTTCCTCTTCAGTTTCTTTTATCCTTTGTGGGTGGGAAAGGACCAGGCTGCAGTGCTGTTGCTCCTGGGTCTGGTTGCAGGAGAAACCATGTACACAGGGAGAGATGATCCCCACCGACCATGTATCTTGAGGATGAATTAGACCTTGTTGTTAAGTCTGGGATTGGGCATTGGTTCTTACTGAACCCGAACCCTGTAGACCTGGGTGGCATTTGATGTTATTGAAATTCTTGAAAGCCTCCTTCCTTTGGCATGCTGTTCCCTTCCTCTGCCGCTCAGCCCACGCCCCCCACCCCCGCCTTCATCTCAGATGTGCTCTCTACCTTACTTCCCCCCTTCAATGTGGATGCAAGATGAGGTACTCACCTCGTCCTCTCCTTTTGCTAGATGCCTGCCTTTGCCAATTGTTAACTGTCATTGCTATATCCAGCTCCATGCATTTGAAAACACTGACCAGTTTGAGCTCACAGGTCTGCCCTTTATATTTTAATGCCTTGAGTATAGGGACTGTAGATGGTGACATCTGAGAGAACTCACTCTTTTGCCTCCATATTTGCATTTATGACATGGGGTAATTGTGGTGTCTACCATGTTGGTGGCTATGATGACTAAAGACTGAAATATAGGCAAACACTTCAGGGCCTTACATATCACTGAAGTGACGTAGAGTAATGTGCTGTTACATCTTATCTCCCTCCCTTACTGCCCATCTTCTGGTGAGATCTGCTTAGAAATAGACACCCCTGAATACATGCAAATGTAACTCATCATATTGATGTCTATATCAGGAGTGAAAATTTAGTACCCTGTGTGGAAGACACTGCCTATACAGTGTTTGCTTTGTTTTCTGATTAGATTAGGGCCTTTAGATAGTTTAGACACTTGGAATTTGCACAGGTGCTCCATGTTGCCAGGGGGCTGCACAACTCACTGACGTTCCAGAATCTTGGACATTAACCAAAGAATCGAAGAAGCACACACAGCCAACAGCCCAAGGTTTTATCCCCCAAAATGCATGAAATGGTACCAGGCAGAGGGAACAGCGAGCTCAAGTGAGATGGCTCAGATTTCTTTTCAGGGTTCTTGTTTATGGGTCTAGGAAGGGGGAGGAGCTTTCCTCAGGGGTCAGCGGGGGAGAAGGGGAGGGTGGAATGGGTGGGTCTTTATTTTTATTGACAGATGGGCCTCTGTGTGTGCACATGCACCATACATCCCATAATTTTAAGCATATGTATGCACTGCCATGATAAATAAAGATTTTTCCCTGACAGGTCACTTCAAGGACAGATTAGTCCTCACTGTGCTGATACCCAACACTGATCCAAGCAGGCCTTGCTTATCTCTCCTACCAGGATGTGCCTGACCACAAATTACCCACAGGAAGGGAGTTGCTGGGTGTTGCCCTACTGACTGGAGGCTGACAATTTCTTTCAAGGAGAGGTGACTAGGTCACTGGGCTGTCCCTTTCACAAGGCCTAGGGCCATGGTTTCTGTCCCAGTTTCTATCCAGCCTCACCCTTTTGTTCTCATGTGCAGTGGCCTGCTGTAGGAAAACCTGCTGGATCCATACTAGGCCACCACTCTGCACCCTCCAAGGCTATCACTACAGGACAATGGTTGCTTCAGCTTTCCCCATAAGAATGTGTACACACTCTCTCACACACACACACACATGTGCACACACACATACACACACATACACATACACACACATACACACACATACACACATACACACACATACACACATACACACATACACACATACACACACATACACACACATGCACACATACACACACATACACACACATACACACACATACACACATACACACATACACACACATACACACATACACAGATACACACATACACACACATACACACATACACACATACACACACATACACACACATACACACACCCATACACACATACACACACATACACACATACACACATACACACACATACACACATACACACACATTTTTCTGTAATAAAATGTCCTAAAAAATTTACCATTCAAAGATTAAGTTGGTGGCATTTACAATATTGAACAAGCATCATAGTTATGTATTTACAGAACATTCTCCTCATCTCAAACAGAAACTGTGTAGCCACCATCTATCTTCTGGTTCTTCACTCTCTGGTAATGACCGTTGTACATTCCACCTCTGAATTTATCTGAGACTTTACCTCTTCAAAACTCTTTTAGTGTCTGCCTCAAAGTCATTTGCACAGTGATAGGGATTTAGAAAAAGCAAAAGAGCCGGGTGTGGTGGCACACGCCTTTAATCCTAGCACTCGGGAGGCAGAGGCAGGCGGATCTCTGTGAGTTCAAGGCCAGCCTGGTCTACAGAGTGAGTTCCAGGACTGCTGGGGCTACAGGGAGACCCTGTCTTGAACAGACGCAAAAAAAAAAAAAAAAAAAAAGAAAAAGAAAAAGATAAAGGGGCCGGTGTGGTACCCACGCCTTTAATCCCAACACTAGCGAGTAGAGTGTGTGATGGTTATCCTGGGTGTCAACGTTACTGACTAAGGAACAAATAAGAAGAAAAAGGATCTTCGATTGGACTACCTCAACCCGGATGGCCCACCCCAAATGTGGGTGTTACCTTCTGTTCTGCTGGCAGGCAGTTATAAAAGGCCATGCCAGAGGGAGCTGGTCCCTTTTTTCTGCGGCTTGTCTCTCTCTCACCAGTGAGTTTGTCTTGCTGCTGATCAACCCTTCAGATCCCAGGTGTACTGAGACCAGCAGATCCGGGAATCCATCGGCCTTCAGCACCAGACTGGACCATGACATGCCAGCATCAGCTTCATGACTGAGCAGTTTCCTGAGTTCTCAGCCTCTCCAGTGCGGGTGGCTACTGTTGACTCCTTGACTCTGTCACTGAGCAAATCAATAAATTGTTATAGCTATATATTCGTCCTGTTGTTCTGTTTCTCTTAGAGAACCCTGACTAATACACAGAGGCAGCGAGATCTCTGTGAGTTCCAGGCCAAGCCTGGTCTACTGAGTGAGTTCCAGGCCAGTTGGGGCTATAAGGAGACCCTGTCTCAAAAAGACAAAAAAAAAGAAAGAAATAAAAAAAGAAAAAGAAAAAGCAAAGGGAGAGGTCATCGAGCAAATGTTAGGATACCATCTTATTTCTGAAAATAAACAAACACTTTTAAAAACACTCTTGGTTAGCTGAATGTGGTAGTGGGTGCCTTTAGTCCCAGAACTTGGGAGGTAGAAGCAGGCAGATTTCTGTGAGATGAAGGCCAGCCTGGTCTACATAGAGAGTTTCAGGACAGCTGGGGTTACAGGGGAGACCCTGTCTCAAAGAAAAATAAATACTCTCAGTAAATTATTATAATGCCACAGACTTCAGACATTTGGTAGCTATTTCATGTGTTTTCAACTGCTACAAATAAATGTTTCATTTGGAAGGTTGGTGATGGGGGATGCACAAAGACCCTCAGTGCTGGGCTTATGCGGATCTGTTTTGCTGTCTGATAATTTCACTTCTGGATTTTGAAAGGGGGCACATTTCTTATGTTTGGCAGGATGTTTTAAGTTTCTTCAGGGAGGATACCACTGTATGGTTTGGTATATCTTACATTAAAATCAGATACAGAACACACATTTCTTAAAGAACTTGATGCATATTTGGCACTCCTTAAAACAGTTTTTAAAATATTCTGCTTCTTCTAGTATCATCCAACAAAATATGATAGTAGCCTTGCTCTCATTTAGTACTGAACAAATTGGTTAGTCTATTGAGTCCAGCTTTCCAACCTGTCTGCTGTTTTTTTTATACATTTGATACTGGAATGTTTGAAACAGTCCCATCTGAGCACTGATAGTCTCATAACGCTGTATCCACTGTGGATCTAAGCTCTAACACATATGTGTCAATTTATATCAACTCTATTGATTAAAAAAAGCAGAGTATGAAGTTTTATTCTTTGGTAAATATTATCTTTCTCAATGAGCCTGTGGTAGTTTGCATCTTTGGTTTATACCATAAAATATTTTTGCATCTGCTTATTGCAGTATCTCAACTCCCAAAGATTTACCAAGGACAAATGTAATCTTAATATTGTATTTCATATCGAAGGTTTGTTTCATAACCTCGATAGTTATTTCTAGTTGCAATTCCATTTCCTTTCTAAATGTGTTAATAAAATGCTTGCATTAGGATTGGCTTGGCTCCAGAATCTGATATGGTCCTGCTTCAAGTAAGTGACAAAACCTGTGACAATATAGCACTTGGAGATCTTCGGATGTAGCCTCACTCTTCAAGTGAGGAAACTCATAGTTCCTTATAGAGTTAAATTAAGGTCAGACCTGGTTTCCGACACGAAGTTCAGATGTATTGGCAGATCCCCATGCTTGCATTTATTATACTGTAATTTGGGGCTTAAAGAGTTATATCCAGTCCATCCCCAACATCTGGATAGTGTTTATAACGATCACATTTGATCCTAATGTAATTTTGTTGGGGAATTCACTAGAATTCCTCTGTTGGCTACATTACAACTAAACATGAGATCTGCTAAAATATTACCAAAAACGAGTGACTATCCATAGAGAATACAAAAATAGATAGCTTGCACCCCCCCCCCCCCAACACCCTCACACCCCTTCCCCAGTCTCTGGCCACTAACCCATCATTTCATCTATCCGGGCTTCCTTGTCCCCATTGATAAAATGAGAGCAATGCTTTAACAGCAGCCAATATTTGTTCAAGGTTTTGAAACTTGAAAAGCAGAGCAAGCTCAAAAACCTTTCAGAGATGATTACGGTGCGTGCGTAACCACAATGGCTATGTCACAGACTCCACTGATGGGGTGACATGAGTTCCAGGGAGATTTTTTTACCCTTTCACTTTCATTTTGATTTAGATGCTATCCCTTAGGGTCAGGAAGACATTATTTGGAAAGTAGAGCCAAAGGATTGGTTTTAAACCCCCTGCCCCCATCAACGGAGGCCCCAAATGATTCAAGCTGAAACTTTTAAGCACTGTAAAGGGATCCTTTAATTATGCAAGATTGACAAGGGGGACATTTGGGAAGTTAGGCAATGCAGTTGAAGGACCTCCCAGCCCTGCCAGCAGGAAGATTATTAGCATATTTTATATACCCTTCCCATGAAATAATTTTAACATTCAAAAAGACACAGATGGGAAGAGAAAAAGACAGATAGGGAAGGACAGAGACTCACGGTCTTTAGAGAGGGGAAATTATTTCATTAAATCTAAAGAGCATATGCTTTTCTGATGTATAGCATATGCAAGTCTATGCAAATTATTTAATAGCAGTGCACTCAGAGTAATTTCCATTTCCTCTCTAGCCTGTGACGGGGAATATTCCTTTTAATCAGATTAGATGACATCCTCCTCAAACTTTTGGGGGTTTCAACTTAATTTACCATGCTAAGTAGTTAGAGTAATTTGAAATAAAGCAATCAGCCGGCTGAAAAAAGAATGAAGTCAAACCTTATTTCTTTCTTTTCGATGAGGGGCTTGCCCGGCCGCTGGCTCCCCACAGGACATCTTTTTCTGCCTCTTCTCTCCCTGTATCCCAACACCCTAGACCTTAGCCGATGGCCAGCTGCATTGTTTCATGGCATCTACTCATATCCGTTTCCCTTCCATGCTGCGGACCTGAAATTCTGTATCGGCTAGGCTTCGCCTGACTCACACAATTTGTGGTGCTGCCCCGAAGAGATGGAAAGATGAATTCGCACTTTTTAAAAGCCTTCTCACCTAGGGAGCTCATGCACTCCTGAAGGGGTCTTTGTGATGATCTTCTTAAGGAGCTGCTCCTGGGCCTATGACCTCCAGATTATTCTGGCCTACGGGTTGTGGGCAAAGACAGCGACATGCAGCAAGAGTTATAAAGAGTTACCAGGGCAGGGAGGAATTCATGGGAGACACACGCCTGAGAGGAACAGCCATTTATCAATGGCGCATGGGCTGCAGGAGTGGCGCCAGGCCTGGCGGAACTGAAGAGCTTGTCTGGGGGCATTGCTCACCGATGTGCAGGGCATACGTTCCCCGCCATTCTATTGTCTTGCAGTCATGGGGGACTCTGTGTGGCAGTACCCTTAAACATCCATCAGATGGCAGTAAAGGGTCTTGAGGAAGGAGTTACTTTTAAAACCACACGGAGTTACACTTTGGACTAGCTAGAAGAGGCTAGTTGGCCCCCTCTTTCACAGGCTTGTTTTATGGGCGGGGGTTGGGGGGTGTTTGGGTAAAGGGGAAGATTTTAATTGCTTAAACTAATTCCCTACAAAGTGTTAGCAGATGAAGTTTTTTTGTTTTTTAGCAGATGAAGTTTAAGTATCCTTTTTAAGACTACTAGGCATTGACTAGCCACTAAGACATAAAAGAGGAAAATTTAATGCTAAACTTTCATGTAGTAAGAAAAAGAGTTTTTTTCTGTTCTTTTTTTTTTTTTTCAATTCCCCCGAACCTCAGGGAGTGCCTCAGCTGAGACCCTGATTTGAGATCTTCCCCTAAGACCTGCCGCCTGGGACAATAGGGGGCTGCTCTCTATCCAAGATTTGTCCACAACCTATACCTGTGACACAGGAGGAAAAGGATAAGCTGTTATCAATTCACATAGTTCTTAAGGCCATGTACAATCAAAGCAGGTCAGACCTCCAGAGCCTTCCCACTCACTATTCTCAGTAATGCCTGGGCAGTCTTTGAAGGAGACTAGTAGTCCCCATTTTGCAGAGAAGGTGGCTGGTCAGGGAAGTTCAAGGACCTACAGAAGGTCTCCAGTCAGCATGTGGATTCAAATCTTAAGCTGTCTGATCCTGAGGCACAACCTCTATTACATGACTTCTAAAAATGCGATTAAGTAGAGTTCACTTTCTTCCCTCCCTCCCTCCCCTTCCCTCCCTCCCTCCCTCCCCTTCCCTCCCTCCCTCCCTCCCTCCCTCCCTCCCTCCCTTCCTTCCTTCCTTCCTTCCTTCCTTCCTTTCTCTTTCCTCTTCCTCCTCCTCCTTTTCTTCTGGTGTATGCATGTGTTGAATTGTGTCTTATTCCTGCGTGGTATATGGTAATTTGTTAGTGTAGCTGTAACCCTGAGGTAGACATTTGAAGTCTTTGTTTGATTGATCTCCACCTGTATTACAAATTAACATTTTTACATTTATTTTTATTTGTGTGTGTGTGTGTGTGTGTGTGTGCAAGTGCCCAGGTGTGCATGTGTGAAGGTGCACACATGGAGGTCAGAAGACAACTTGTGAGAAGTGTTCTCTCCTTCCATCCACCATGTGGGTCCTGGGGATTGACCTCAGTTCATCAGGATTGGTGGCAAGTACCTTTACCCCCTGAGCCAGTTCGGTTTAGTTTTTGAGACAGAGTCTGTCACTGAACCTGCACCTCATCAAGTCAGCGAGGCTGCTGGCCAGTGAGCCTTGGGAATCCAACTCCCAGTCCCCACAGCGCTGAGGTTCCAGGCATGGATCCATGCTGCTGCTTTTCATTGTGGGTTCTGGGGATGGGAACTTAGGTCCTCATGCTTGTGCTGCAGGCATTTTACTGGCTGAGCCACTTTCCCTGTTATTTCTTATTATCTTGTCTTTGCTTTTATTTTCTTTGTTGTTACTTATGTATAAAGCCTAACATAAAGCAAAAATAGCTTCAGAGCCGGGAGTAGTTTCTGTATGTAAAAAGGTACATGATAAATTCAGATACACAATCACAGATAGGTTTTTCTCCTTCCATACCTCAATCCTGGCTACCTTCCCACATGTAATCAATTATAGTTTCCTGTACATTCTTTCAGAAATATTTTGTGTTTTTATAAACATGTACATGCACCTTCTTTTTTCCTCTCACATGAAAGATAATTATTCTAGTTTCCAATCTGTTGTCATAAACACCACGACCAAAAGCAACCTGGGGCGGAAAAGGTTTGTTTGGCTTTTGTGTTGTAGTCCATCACTGAGGAAAGCCAAGGCAGGAACTCAAAGCAGTACCTAGGAGGCAAGAGCTGAAGAAGAGACCATGGAAGGGAGGTTGTATACTACCTTGCTCCCCAGGCCCTCCTAGCCAGGACTAACACCACACGGAATGGCCTGGGCCCTCCTACATGGACCAGCAATTAAGAAAATGCTCCACAGATGTGCCCACAGGCCAATCTAATGAATGAAATTCCTCAGTTGAGGTTTCCTTCTCCCAGGTGTGTCAAGCTGACAGCAAAGTAGCCATCACAGTAGATGATGTTTCTTAAGAGGAACTAAATAGTCATAACAACGTCAGAGCTGGGAGTATTTTCTATTGAATGCACCATGATTTCATCTCACTGAAACTGATTCATTTAACTTATATTTAAATGAGTTAGATAAACATTATGGAGACTATTTCTAGGTGTAGTCAGCTTTCAAAAAACTTCTTTCTGAACAAATACTCCACGCATGGCCTCCCAAAGAAACAATTATCAGATATATTTTTAAAGCTTTTTTTGTTCTTTGAAAACAGTCACTCTACAAGCTGGGCATGGTGGTGCACATGTCTTTAATCCTGGCACTTGGGAGGCGGAGGCAGGTGGATATTTGTGAGTTCAAGACCAATCTGGTCTACATAGCAAGTTCCAGGACATCTGGAGCTACAGGGAGACCCTGTCTCAAAAAGACCAAAAAAAAAAAAAAA
>VZQC01007702.1:54627-66004 GCA_009823505.1 Rhizomys pruinosus | reverse complement strand
TTTATTTATTTATTTATTTATTTATGTATGTATATGAATGTACTGTCTGCATGCAAGTCTGTGCACCCGTGTCATGCAACGCCGCGGAGGTCAGAAGAGGGTGTCGGATTCCCCTGGAACTGGAGTGTGTTCTATGAGCTGTTAAGTTTTCTCCAAACAGCAACTCCCAGAACATGCACTTCTCAGAGAAATGGCCAGAGAAGCAAGAATAAAGCAAACCAAGCAAGTCCACTTCAGATCTCTGCTTGTAATGCCCACTGAGATAAGTGATATATTTCTGCCTAGTGGGGGCAGGGCTAGAAAGGTATCCACAGTCACGGGAGGAGGAAAACTACAGTTACACGGCAAATGCTACAGATATCTTATCACAGTGCATGGATGTCTTAGTCTGTGCTGGTGGGTAGTTTACAAAGAACAGCAGTTTATTTTTCCCAGTTCTGGAGGCTAAGAAGATCAACGCTAGTTGATCCAGTGTCTGATGATGGTTGTATTCTCCCATGGGGAGGAACAGTGTATCCTCATATGGTAATGGGTGAGGCAATGAACTTCCAGGAAGCCCCAGTAGCAGGACACTTAGTACACTGGAGAGGATACATTCCAGCTATAGCAGAGGAAAACTGGGCTCAGACTTCATCAAGCTTTTAGGGCACCTCACTCAAGGTTCCCTACCTGCCTCAGTTTTCCTTGGTAAAACACTCATTATGCCTTGAACTTAGTATATCCCTTCAGAAACTCTATCTAAAGCCTCCTCTTTCAGTAAAGACCAAAAAATCCATCTTCCAGTCATTTAGGTTAACAACCTGGGAGTCTTCAGTGAGTATTTTCTTTGTGTCATGTTCTTATTCAGTAGTTCACAGTATGAGGTATTATTCCTCTAACACAATGATCTCCGCCATTCTGTTCCTCACACAATCACAATCTGTCTGTTCCAGCTGTATTTGTTATTTGTGCTAGTGACTTGGCTTTCTCTACCTCAGATCCTGACTCTTTTTTTTTTTTTAACATCTGCTTCTCTCAGACCTCTCTCACGTCTAATCTTTGCTCAAATGTTACCTTCCTTCCCAGTGGGATCAATATAAAGATATTCAATATTGTAGCCTGATAGCCCTCCAAACCCTGATCTGGTCTTCCCAGTCCTCCCTAGCCTGCTCTATTCTTTTCCCTTCTCCATAACACTTACTACCTTTAAGCAATACATAATTTACTAATGTTATGGTTTATAATGGGAAAACTTGTTTGGAAGATGAAGATACGGTAAGTCTGTTTTTGTATTTGTGCAAGGGAGCCATATTTGCTAGCAAAAGCCTTCCCTTGGTGCAAATTCACAAATTACTTACAGAGTCCACTTCTTTTCATAATCCCATGACAACTAAAATAAGACTATTTGGTTTGTAGACTATCATAAACACAGTTGTAAATACAGACTTGGAAATTTCAAAAACAATTATAAGGGACACTGAAATCAATTCAACTAAACAGAGCCATGTTGGTAAGAACCCACTACTTTTTACTATAATTTAAACAAAAATATGCAAAATTATTCCAGAGAACTCTTGAGACCACTAAGAATATATCTATGGATTTTGATCTTGGACAGCACTGCCCTGTGGAATGATAATTCCTAAGCAGGTTCTAAAGCCACCCAAATAAAGCACTGAGCTTGGAGCTTCTGCAATGCTTCCAGCATTCATGCTTGATTACCTTGTGAACAAAACTGAAGTGGTATTATTTCCTCAGTCCCCATGGAAAAGGTTCAAAGTATGAGATAAGCAGGTTGACAAGAAAAGAAGAGAAATTCATGCTTATTGATCACCTAATCAATGCCAGGTGTCTAATCATCTCGTTTACCATTCAAACAAAACCCTTGAATTATTATCCTTTTATAGAATTAAAAACAAATGCAGAGAAATTCAATGATTTTTTTCCCCAGCATCACAAAGAAAATGATTGTCTTTTAAAGGATATATTTTTCTTTGATAAATTTCAAACTTAATGAGAAGTTGCAAGACTGGCATGAAGAACTGTGTGCATCCCCAGGTCCCCCATCACATTTCCCAATGTCCCAGCAACAAATTCAACCCAAGGCACATGCTGCACTCGAGTGTGTCTCTAGATTCTTTCTTCTTGAACAGTTCCTCAGTCTTTTTTGAACTTGACATTTTTGAACATTTTGCACATGGAATATTGTAGAATGTCCCTTGCTTTTTAAAATTTTTCCTGCTGTTTTCTCTGGCGTGTGCTTAGAGAATGGCATGTCTTTTTGGATATGGTATTATAGATGCTGCATTTTTTACATTACATTTTATTGGCAGGCCTGGGGTGCCCGTCTTATTATGAGATGGGTTAACTTTCACCTCTTGAATTAGGACTGGGGTGTCTACCTGATCTTTCCATTATAACATTATTTCTGCTCTTATTAATTATATATATATATATATATATATATATTTATATATATATATTTGGTCTTTTTGAGACAGGTTTCCCTTTAGTCCCAGCTGGCCTAGAGCTATGTAGGCCAGGCTGGCCTTGAACTCACAGAGATCTGCATGCCTCTGCCTCCCAAGTGCTGGGATGAAAGGGGAGCATCACCAAGCCCAGCCGATAATACATTTTTAAAAAATATTTTATTTTTATATTATGTGTATGTGTGCATTGCCTGCATCTATTAAGTGCACTCATGTTGTATAATGCCTTCAGAGGAGAGAAGAGGGCTTCAGATCCCCTGGAACTGGAGTTATGGATGGCTATTGGCCACTAGGTGGGTGATGGGATTCAAACCTGGGTCTTCTGCAAGAATAGCCAGTGCTCTTAACTACTGAGCCATCTCTCCAGACCCAATTAATAATAAAAATTTTAGGGAGGAACATTGAGTCTATAAAATCTCGTTCCATTTCCACCCACCAGTTTTGGCTTTTATTGAAGTTACTTGCCAGAGTTAATTATTACCCTGGAGATTGCCAAATGGTGGGTTTCTAATTGTGTTATTCTTTCTGTGCTTATTGACTTGATTTTCACTTTAAGGAACAAGTTTCTCTTCTCATTCACACCTGTGTAGACTCATGAATTCCTATTTATCCAATGGATTTATATCCAATACTAGCCAGGCAATGGTGGCACATCCCTTTAATCCCAGCACTTGGGAAGCAGAGGCAGGTGGATCTCTGTGAGAGCAAGGCTAGCCTGGTCTACATAGTCAGTTCTAGACCCGCTGGGACAACAGGGATATTGTCCCCCAAAGACCAAAGAACAAAACAAAATAAAAACAAAAGAAAAACCCAGGACCATAATGTTTCTTTGGATGGCCTCATTGTCCATATTTGAACAGGTATGAACCCCTTTCAAATTGGTTTTGAATCTAGATCTTACAGATTTGGGGTTTTGTCATTATATCATTTACATTATTGTAAAAGAAGAATGCAAAATTAGAAAGGCAAGGTAAGTAGGTATAGAGCCTGATGTAGGTTCGATGCTTGGGCTACAGAATCACTGTATATTAGTTACTTTTCTGTTGCTGTGATAAACCACCATGACCAAGGGAACTTATAAAAGGAAGAGTTTATTTCAGCTTACAGTTCCAAAGTGTCAAGAGTCCATTATGACCAGGAGCCGTGGCAGCAGAGGTGGCTGGAGTAGAGCAGAAGCTACATCTCACATCTTCAAGCAGACACAGACTGGAGATCCAGCATGGATTAAGAGCTCTCTAAACCCCACCCCAGTGACACGCTCCTCCCACATGGCCACGTCATCTCAGACCTTCCAAAACAGTGCCACCAACTGAGGCCAAAATATCCATGTACTTGAAGCCTGTGGAGGACATTCTTGTTCAAACCTCCACAGTCACCTAATTTTTGGATAAAATCCTGGTTATCTTATTTGAATAATATTGGCCAAGTTGTCCACCTTGCTGCAGACATTTACTTACCTGTAAAATACAAAGGATAAGACTGAATCTTATCTTAAGTTGTGAGAATTACAAAAGATAATGTGCCAAATTCAAAAGCCACAACAGGGTGCCTGATGCGCGATCCATATGTAACAAATGGTAGCTATCGCAAACTGATTATGATTATGAATGATACTTCCCTTACCTCCAAAATGAGGACAAAAATCTCTCACTGAATTATCGAGAAGATTGAATGGAATAGCATCATACAACCCCAAAATGTAATGACCATGGAACTAGGGTTGACATTATTATTCTCTGAACTTCAGTTCTATCACCTCACCTTTAAAATGAAATTACATATACAGAACTGGAGGCCCAGTGTGTGGTCTGGCATTAAGAAATTGCACCATGAATAATATTACTATTGCAAAGCAGACCTAAGAACATCAGGAGAAGTTTTATAGATGCAAAACAATGTTTCCTGAAAAAAATCATGCATGCAATTGTGTACCTGTGAGGTGTGTGTGGTGTGTGTGCACCTGCACACGTGTGCAAAAAGCCAATACTTACTGCTTGCCACTCCCAGTGTGTGAATTTCTCTTTATTGGTTTTCTACTGACTGCTATGGATTGAAGGAGAAAGTAGGTTTAGTTAAGTGCAGTGATCAAATTTCATAATCTTAACAGGAATCCTAATCAGCTTCCCCAGTGATTTACTTTACTTCCTGTAATAAAAGAGCACTCTGAAGTGACATGAAAGCCACCAGAGTGGTTGGGGAGGGGAGCAGTATATTACTGGAAAGGACAGAAAGAGGTTTTCATCAGAAAGGCAACAAAAGAAGCCACCTGTGTTTTCAGTTAAATGCTCTGTGTTCATTGCAAAACAAATAGCACTTAGTGGGGCCGCATGCAAGGAAGTCTTCCATATTAACTTTGTCCTTCCTAAGATTGGAGACTGACTATTTCAGTCTCAAAAAATAGGTAAATAGGGGCTGGAAAGATGGCTCAGAGGTTAAGAGCCCTGGCTGTTCTTGCAGAAGACCCAGGTTTGGTTCCCAGAACCCACAGGGCAGCTAACCATTGTCTATAACTTGCATTCCAAGGGATCTGACATCCTCTTTTGACCTCCACAATGCACACAGGGGTGCACTTAGGTAAAACACTCATTCAGGTAAAGCACTCATAAATATAAAAATAAATAATTTAAAAATAGATAAATAGTTCTGGACAAACCACACCAAGTGGCTCTCTCAGAGCAAAGCTGTGGCTCAGTGCCAGCCAGCCTCTTGTGTACAATCCCTTCTCCTTCATTCAGAATGAATGCCAAAAACATTTCCTAATTAAGCATTTTATGAAAATGAAACAGCCTGTCTAAAGCTTTAAACAAACTGGGGTAGCACTAATGTTCAGATAATCCATTAAGGACCATACTAAACCATTTATTGATGCTGGAGTGTTGAGTACAGGACTAAACACACTACACTTATTTGGTTTAATTCTCACAACACGATTGGGTGTTAAATACTCATTACTTCAATTTATGGACTTGGAAACTGAAGTGAGACAATGCTTCTGCAGGGTCATCCAGGCAGGAGGGGGTTCAGAGTTTCCCCGCAGAGCCAGCCTGACCCCAGTTCAAGCTCGCACTCCCCTCTGAATACCAGAGGATTAGGTTTTTGTTATTACTGCTCTTTTGTTTTTGATACTTCTATTTGATTATGAAGCTGTCGGTTGCACTGGGAATTCACTTCAAGCCAAGTAATGACATCAGAGGATGCTAAGCAGCGATTGCTTCCGAATTCTTTCTGGACACAGACCACTTCCTGACACTGTGTGTCCATTCCTAGCTCAAACACCAGTGTACAGCACCAGTCTAAGGCACAGGGTTACTGGCGGGACACTTTATTTCAAAAATTCACCTTTAAATATCCATTTGTCTTATGTCTTATGAACTTTTCGCCACTGCGGATCCAGCCTTGTGAGTTCCACTGAGTTATTTCACTTCCTTGGGCCTCTGTGGTGGAGTCTGCACTGAAGAGCATTGAATGAGATGTTTCGTATTTCTTTTTTTTTTTTTTTTTAATTTTTTAAAAATTTTATTTATTTCTGTATGTGTATGAGTGTACTGTCTGCATGTAAGTCTGTGCACCCTTGTCGTGCAATGCCGCGGAGGTCAGAAGAGGGTGTCAGATTCCCCTGGAACTAGAGTTCTCCTGGAATTGGAGTTTCAGACGGTTCTCGGCCACCATGTGGGTGCTGGGGATCGAAACTGGGTCCTCTGTAAGAGCGGTAGGCGCTCTTAACAGCTAGGCCATCTCTCCAGCCCCATGTTCCGTATTTCTTACAGCTCTGACCTGCTGAGTTTCTAGTGGCAGGATGACAATTGCATTCTTCCCAATCCTCACCTCTCCAGGCATCTCCCCTCCACAGAACCCCACCTTCCTTTTGGAGCTTCCATTTTCTCCTCTTCTTTTGTATTTGCCCACTCCCCTCTTTCTCTGTCCTTTCATTTCCTTTGGGTTCTTTGGCCCTCATCTCCTGCTCTCCTCCTCTTTCTCCAGTATCTCTTTTCTCTGAATGTCCTTTTCCCTCTGATATTCCTTACCCTTTTCTTTATTTCTCTTCAAGAGTTAAGAATGCCTTGTATGTCCTTTATTGTTTAGATACAAACAGAGCCCTGGAATATAATGGGAGAGGAATTCAGAGCATGTGGCAAGTTTCTTTCAAAAGCCAGCAATGAACACTTGGGATAATAGGAAACCGGACCTGAAGATTCGTCATCTTGGTTTCTCTGTGCTGCATAATCTCTGTCCTGTCACCACCTATCAAATTGAAGTTCTAGCTCAAGGGAGAACTTTTTTTGGGTGTGCTCCCTTTATGGTGCTCTTGTGGAATAATCTGGATCCTTCCTGTTATTCCACAAATGGATTTGGGTCTTGAAGAAGTAAAGTTATAGATGTTAGTGCCACATCATGCATTCGGAGGTCAGAGGAACACTTTGTGAAGTAGTTTCTCCTTCTACTTTACTGAGGGTTCTAGGGACTCAAACTGAGGTCATCAGGTTTGTATAACGACCATCTTTATCCATCAAGCAGTTCTGTTAGCCCTATGACCCGTTGCTTAAAAATTCCTGTAAGGACCCAGGACTATATACTGTGCTCTTGAAAACACCTGAGTCTTTCCCAAGTTTTCATTCTTATTTCTCAGAAGAGACTTATCACTAAAATTACCAGTACCCATGTGCTAGCTAGTTCCAGGGGTTCACTTGGGAAGAGGGAATCTTGATTATGGGATTTCTTCTAGCAGATTTGCCCGAGGACACGTCTGTGAGGCAGTTTCTTGACTGTTGAATGATGTGGAAGGGCTCAGCTCAATGTGGGTGGTGCCCTCCCTAGGCAGGTGGTCCTAGGTTGTAGAAGAAAGTGGGCTTTGGGGCTGGAGAGATGGCTCAGCAGTTAAGAGCACTGACTGATCTTATAGAGGACCCAGGTTCGATTCCCAGCACCCACATAGCAGCTAGGAACCATCTTTAACTCCAGTTCTAGGGGAATCCAACGCCCTCTTCTGACCTTCGCGGCATTGCAGGACATGGGTGCACCAACCTACATGCAGATAGTGCACTCATATACATAAAAAATAAAAAACAAAACAAAACAGGATACTTAAAAAAAAAAAAGAAAGTAGGCTTAGTATAGGCAGGAGGAGCAAGCCAGTAGCAGCACTTCTCCAGGGTCTGTACTTCAGTTACTGCATCAAGGCTCCCGCCCCAAGTTCCTGCCTTGGTCTTCCTTATTAATGGACTTTTTTTTTTTTCCTTTGTTAATGGACTCTTAGCTGTAAGCCAAATAAACTCTTTCCTCCCAAGTTGGCTTTGATCAGGTTGTTGTTTTGTTTTGAGACAGTTTTTCTTTCTTTTTTTTTTTTAATTTTTTTTATTTATTTCTGTATGTGTATGAATGTACTGTCTGCATGCAAGTCTGTGCACCCGTGTCATGCAATGCCGCGGAGGTCAGAAGAGGGTCTCGGATTCCCCTGGAACTGGAGTTCTCCTGGAATTGGAGTTTCAGACGGTTCTCGGCCGCCATGTGGGTGCTGGGGATCGAACCCGGGTCCTCTGCAAGAGCGGTTGGCGCTCTTAACCGCTAGGCCATCTCTCCAGCCCTTCTTTTTTAATTTTTAAATTTATTTAATGTGCATGAGCGTTATGCCTGAATGTATGTAAGTGCACTATGTCATGCGATGCCCATGGAAGTCAGAAGAAGGTGTCAGATCCTCTGGAATTGAAGTTACAGACAGTTTTTAGCCACCATGTGGGTGCTGGGAATCCAACTCTGGTCCTGTGCGAGAATAGCCAGTGCTCTTAAACACTGAGCCATTTCTCCTGCCCTGGGTCAAGTTTTTAATCACAACAATAGAAAGCTAACTAGGACAGTCTGCTCTCATTGCATTCGTAAGTCAAATGAATATTGTAAGGACAAGCAAAAAAGACCTAGATTTGATGTAAAAGAGTGAATGAATCGCCTTTGGTACCCAATCACTACCATCAGTTTTACATAATCATTTTTAAAAAGAGATTTCAGATAACCATAGCATTTACAAGGGGGTAAGCTGATATTTGGTTCAGAGGGACCCTCTCCTCTCTCAGAGTATTGGATTCTAGCCTCAACATATACATCAGGTTTGGAATTTAATTTAATTCTGGGAAAATAGTTTCTTCATAGAATTTTTAATAAAAAAGAGATTTCAGAAGTACAATCAGGTGGTCTCTACTCAGAGACCTCCAGGACACTTCCTGATTTGTGGATGACCCCCCTCGTGTGAAAAGACCAAGGCTGTTCAGTCGTGGCTTAAGCAACAGCTGGGGCGGCTCTGAAACCCACCGGCTGTAGCCAACAGGGGTTTACATTCTTACATCCGAAAGCGTCTGGGGGCCCATGGGAGTTCTGAACTCCGAGTAGCTCCACCAGGGGTGGGCAGGATGACAAATGGGCTTGTTAGAGATGTGTGGGGAATGTCCACTGGGGCCTTTTGTACCTGAGACAGCGAAAACATTAAACATTAAATGGAAGGGACAAGCTTTGCTTCTGTAAAGACAAACGGAAGTTAAAAAGATGCTGCGCAGAGTATGTGGTGAATGGAGAGAAGGCGGAGGAGGGAGGCATTTGAACCCGATGTCTAGGAAAGGACCTCAGAAGAGAACTTGCCAAGAGATTCTGTGAAGACACACATCTCCTGTAGCTCCACTAACTCCTTGTCTCATGAAGGAAAGGAGGGGCTCTCTCTACATTGCAAAAGAACGCTTCATTTCACATTTTCTCTACTGTGCAGGGAACACTCCCGATCCCAGGATGGGGTCCTCACAAAGACACAGCCTGCTCCAGCTGTCCTCATTCTGGTGCTCAGACAGCAGAAGGTGTCCATCCGCAGGTAAATGCCAATGTGTTGTCACTAGTATACAGTGTAGCTCAGGCTGTGTGTTATGAGATCTCTGTTCAAAAACAATATGCCTGCCACTCCACTGAAGCAATCTGGATGTAACATTGTAGGGAAGAAAGGAGCTTAACACCAGGATGTTGTCTTGAAACTCGGCCACCTCAGGAGCTGCTGGAAACCAAACTTTCTAACCCATCTCTCGGGCAAAAGTCATTTCACAAATAACCAGTAGATGGCACCATGCACAGCTAGTATAAAATCCAAGGCTGCGAATATTTATCTTCCCAAAGCGCTTCTCAAAATATTAAGCAAAACATTGACTGAAATGCAACCGTATTTGGACAAGCACGTTTATTTTACTTCAGTGCTTTGTGATTAGAAACGTACAGATGTGTGTGGATATATTTTACTATCGAACCCCAAAGTTATGGAAAATATCCTTGATGGTTAGGACGGACTATAAACTTTTACAGTATTATTTGCAGGCAGATTTTTCAATTTCTTATTGAAGCTAACTTTTTCTTAATGTAAGATTTAGTCATACCACTGCTCAGTAAAACCCAGGAGAACATTTTTTCATAATTTAAGCACTCCTAGAAGAGAAACACCACATTCACACAATGTTTAGAAGTGTTGTGTAATATATTGTATGTGCATGTTTTGAAGACAATGCAAATGTTTTGTTTGGCTCTGTTTTTGTTTTTGGAGATTATGTAGACTGGGTTGGTCTACAGTTTGTTCTATAAGGCTGGGCTCAAACTTGCAAAGATCCTCCTGTTTCTATCTCCCAAGTTCTGGGACTAAATAGGCATGTGTCAACATACACAACAGGCATATTTCTAATTCAAAGTTTATGCCTGCATAGAAATGTGAGCAGAGAAAGTATAGCTCTTCTTCAAGATTAGGTAATATCAAGTATGTTTCAATGTAAGAATTCCAGTCCATCTCAGATTCCATTTTGAATTCAGTGCTGATGGTTTTGGACTAGAAGCCAACCTCAGACTTTGTGGCAGACACAGCATCATGAAGAGAAGCTGCCCCTCAGCTAAAGAAGCTGCTGTCCAGGTGGGAAATAAACCCCACTTTTCACTCTCTTTGTGGATATTCTTTTATCAGGTAAACAAATAGGACATGGGAAGAACAACACACAAAAACGCATGGGTAGACAAGAGAATTAGACTCTGAGGCAAATGCCCAATCTCTCTCTCTCTCTCTCTCTCTCTCTCTCTCTCTCTCTCTCTCTCTCTCCCCCTTTTGGTCTTTTTGAGACAGGGTCTTCCTGTAGCCCCAGCTGGCCTGGAACTTACTATGTAGACCAGGCTGGCCTTGAACTTCCAGAGATCCACCTGCCTGTGCTTCCCAAGTGCTGGGATTAAAGGTGTGTGCTGCTACATCCAGCCCCAAACTGTATTTGGGACCCCAAAAACCAATTAGGGGCCAGTGATGAGAAGGGATTAAATAAGCTGGTCTAGTGTTCCAGGGGACATATAAGAGGGAAACTGGGAATGTTCAAGACTTGAAGCTAATGCTGCACCATATTGGTGATTAGGGTGGTGACTGGGATGAGGACCAGTTTTCTATTTGCTGGTAATTTCATTCCACTTAAAAGTGTAAGACCTGCCTGGCCTGGTGGCACACGCCTTTAATCCTAGCATGTGGGAGGCAGAGGCAGGCGGATCTCTGGGAGTTCAAGGCCAGCCTGGTCTACATAGTGAGTTCCAGGCTAGCTGGGGCTATAGGGAGACCCTGTCTCAAAAAAACCCCAACAACAATAACAACAACAACAAAAGTGTAAGACCTGTCTTCACATCTTTAAGGATGCTTATTTGCCTACCCAGAGGCTTCCATTTCATTTCTTTTCTTGATATGAAGCACCCGATCTCTTTCTTTCTTTCTTTCTTTCTTTCTTTCTTTCTTTCTTTCTTTCTTTCTTTCTTTCTTTCTTTCTTTCTTTCTTTCTTCTTTCTTTTTTTTTTTATCTTTTTGAGACAGGGTCTCCCTTTAGTCCCAGCTGTCCTGGAACTCACTCTGTAGACCAGGCTGGCCTTGAACTCAC
>VZQC01007702.1:20421-53549 GCA_009823505.1 Rhizomys pruinosus | reverse complement strand
AAAAAAAAAAAAAAAAGAAATAGGGTTTTTGCCAGGGCCAGGAGTGGTGGTATACGCCTTTAATCCCAGCAGAGGCAGGCAGAGGCAGGCAGATGTTTGTGAGTTCAAGGCTAGCATGGTCTACACAGTGAGTTCCAGGACAGCTGGGGCTACAGGGAGACCCTGTCTCAAAAAGATATATATATATATATATATATATATATGGTGGAAAGTGACTGAAAAAAACACCCAATGTCACCTCTGGCCTCCACATGCACATATGTGCATATCCACACACATAAAAATAAAAATGAAAGTTAAAGAAATTAAAATAAAGTAAAAGCCTCTATAGGAGACTGTACCTCTCTGTCCTGAGACAAGCTCAGGACTTTCTTCCACAAAGATGAAACTGCAAGCAAAGAGGCCTCAAATGAAGCCACTCAGTCTGCATTTGAATCTGAAATATGCAGAAGAAGCAGCACTGGAGTAGAGAGGAAACAGAAGCAGGCCTGAGAGAAAAGCTGGTCGTTGGAGAATTTCCTGAAATACACAAGAAGGTGCCGGGTCATACATAGTCCCAGCGGTTAGCCATGAGAGCAACAAACTTCAGTTGGGCCCCTAGGAAGGCTTAAGACTTTTAACAGGGGGAAAAAAAAGCAAAAGGATATATATCCAATTGCTTCTAAGTGACCAAACAACAAAGTCTGATTCTACCTCACAGAGATGCTAAAGATGTTGGAAAGTCAGAAAGATTATTCAGTCCATTCAACACATATTATTGTTGAGTTCTAACTCTGATATTGGATCTGGTTTTGACTTGATGTTCTCATACAGATTAACTGTGTGATTTTTCAGCAAGTTGCTTAACTACATTGAGCCTCACTTTGATAATCACACCAGTTATTCAAAGACTAAATGCAAGTGGAATTATGATGAAAATAGAAATGTTATTAACAGTAATTTTTAAAATTTTATGTGTATGAGTGTATTGCCTATGTAAGTGTAAGTGCATTCCTGTCGTGAAATGTCCACAGAGGTCAGAAGAGACCTTTGGATTCCCCATAAACAGTTGTTAACTGCCATCGGTGCTGGAAACCCAGGTCCTCTAAGAACAGATAATGCTCTTAACGGCTGAGCCATCTCTCCAGCCCTAACACTAATATTTATTGGATATCTATTTCATACTAAATACACCTGATCAAGAGCAATTTTTAAACTTCATGAATATTTGTCACAAATGCTGGTTCCAGGCTGAGTTTTCCCTAAATTCTGAGGATGTCAATGCATCTAGCTCATTTGCTGAGTTCTCAGAAGACAGAGCTTATTTCTTCTGTGAGAACATGGAAGAGGAAAGGATTCTTATTTTAAGAGGGAAGAAAGGGAGGGGCTGGAGAGATGGCCTAGCGGTTAAGAGCACCGACTGCTCTTGCAGAGGACCCCGGTTCGATCCCCAGCACCCAATGGCAGCTGACAACCATCTGAAACTCCAATTCTAGGAGAACTCCAGTTCCAGGGGAATCCGAGACCCTCTTCTGACCTCTGCGGCATTGCACAACAGGGGTGCACAAACCTAAATGCAGACAGTCCATTCATACACATACAAAAATAAATTTAAAAAAGTTGAAAGAAAAGAAGGAAGAAGGAAGAACGGGAAAGGGAGGTTATTGCATTTCCTTGTGTGCTCTCATTGTTCTGGCTGACTTTTCTTCTGAAGCCACTTCTGGTGCATTCTGTAATTGTGTTTTGGACACAGGTAATCAGAAGAGACCTCGGCCCAGTCTCCTAGCAGGGAGCTGCTCTTTGAGATGACTAAGCACCCGGAGGTTCTTCCCATGTCACACAGTCACTCCAATCCCCCAATAACTCAATAGTCTGTTGGATTTCTACTGCAGGACACAGCGGGAGCCAGGACATGGAATCCCAAGTTGGAGTCAGGGAGGGTAGTCCTCAGCCATCTATGCTTGCACATAAGCAGTTTTGCTGTCCCCTGGGTTGAGTTGTGCAACAACTCTTTGCCATAAAAGGACTGTAAAGATTCACAAGAAGAGCTGGATGGATGGCTCAGTGGTTAAGAGCACTTGCTGCTCTTGCAGAGGACCAAGTTCAATTTCCAGCCCCTCCAACTGCTTGTAACTCCAGTTCCTCTTCTGGGCACCAGGCTCACATGAACATGGTCGCATACATAGGTGCTGACAGAACACTCATACATATAAAATAAGTACAAATCTTTTATTTATTATTATTTTTTAATATTTATTTATTATTTTTATTTGTATGAGTGTACTGCCCGCATGTAGGTCGGTGCACCTGTGTCGTGCAATGCCATGGAGGTCAGAAGAGGGTGTCGGATTCCCCTGGAACTGGAGTTAAAGACGGTTCTTAGCTGCCATGTGGGTGCTGGGAATCGAGCCCGGGTCCTCTGCAAGAGCAGTTGGTGCTCTTAACCGCTGAGCCATCTCTCCAGCCCCTATTTGTGGATGTGTGTGAGCACACCCATGTCATGCAATGTCAGCAAAGGTCAGAAGATGGAGTTAGATTCCCCTGGAACTGGAGGTACTAGGAATTGAACCCAGATCCTCTGCAAGAATAACTGGTGCTCTTAACACTGAGCCATCTTTCCAGTACCAATAAATAAAATCTTTTAAGAAAAAGATTCACATGGATTCTCTCTTGGCTGAGAGAATTATTGTTACAGAAGTTGGTCAGCCCTGGGGTGTGAGGTGCAGATAATTTTTTTTTCTTTTTGCCTTTTTTGAGACTGGGTCTCCCTATAGCCCCAGCTGACCTAGAACTTATTTTGTAGACCAGGCTGGCCTTGAACTCCCAGAGATCCACCTGCCTCTGCCTCCCTGCCTCTGCCTCCCTGAGTGTTGGGATTAAAGGCGTGAGCCACCACGCCAGGCTTTGGGTACAGATAATTTATTCCAAGTGTTGGATGTCTTGATTTTTACATTTTTACTGTTATAGTTTTAAATGTATAGATTTTCTATTTGGCTCTTTTTCTTTTTTCAGTTTTGCCTGCCACTTGCAATAGTTTCCATTTCTCCAATCATCATCTCAGATTTGGTTTTCATTTTTTTTCATGTGTATGTGGTATGTGTTTTTGTGTGTTCATATGTGTTTGGGTGCACAGGTATGTGGGTGTACATAAGAGGCTGAGACGACCTTCAGTGTCTTTCTCAATGGATCTTCACCCTGTTCATTGAGGCAAGGTGCGGGGCTTGATAATTCCATGATGGCTGAAATGTAATTGGGCTGGCCTCTTAAACAGTCTCAGGAGACAAATGGTGCACCCACCATAAAGCTTAGCCATTGCAAAGCGCATGTAGCCTTTCCCTGTATCCCACCCACATCCTGGTCAAAAGCCCACTAAAACTGTTATAGGTCCCTAAGCTTCCTGTAATAAAATGAGGTCCCCCCCAACCCATGCTTGCTCCCCATCTTCTTCAATCTGCAGAATTCGCCGAGTGGCTCCAAAGACCTTTTTTGCTTCCTCCTGCTCCCTGCCTCCTTTGCAATCCATGCTGTCTGGATGTGGCCAAGCACGACTGCCAAACGGAGGGTCGTGTTGGGGCTGGGGTTCCGGGCTGGGGTCCCGGGCTGATGACCCATAGCAAGGGCTCTCACTTGAACCCTAAACTTGCTGATATGATGAGTCCAGCTAACCACCTCGTTCTGGGGATCACCTGTCTCCACCTTTGTGGTGCTGGGATTACAGGTAGGCTGCCATGGGTGCTGGGAATCCAAACTCTGGTCTTTATGCTGGTGTGGCAAGCATTCTTACCCACTGAGCCATCTCTCCAGTTCCTGGTTATCATTGTGAAAATGAAAAAAAGAAGCATAGTTATTTTGTGGACTTCAAGGATCATATACTTATATGATAACATATATATATATATATATATATATATATATAGCATTATAGTTGTGAGTCTGTTATCTGTCATTTCTTCTGATCATCATTTGCAGTGTCTTGTTTTCTTGTGTGCCTGGTTATTGGTCTGTGTGCTTGATACTACATTTAGATGAATGTGTTATTAAGATTATTTAGAGACCTAACCCGCCCCCCCCAAACTTCTCTAGAGTATATTGTTATGTTTCAATCAGGAGCTTGGGACATTGTCAGCCTGGAATTTCTTGAGCAACCCAGATGGTACGATCTAACTCTAGTAGATAGCTGTGTTGTTTTTGCTTTGTCTTGATCTTGATCCTGAGGTAAGAGACAGTGGATTGAAGTCTTTGGCAAAGTAGGCTCCGGATTTTTGCTTTCCTCTCTCAATCGTTTAGAGTCCATTCCAAGCACAATCCCATTTCAAAACTATCTTAGAGACCTGCAAACACTCTTGAGCATCTCTGAACGCCAGCCACAGCTCACTGGAGTCTTGCCTTCACATGGGTTTTGGTCCTGCAATGTTTTACTAATTTGTTATATTTGCTTAAAAAAGAAGATATTTCTGCTTCAGAGGGAAGCTGTCCTGTTTGGAAGATTGTTAATGCTGTTGTTTGTAAATAATGGGATTTTTGGAAATAAGTAGGAATGTAGGTTCAATTTAGATAGTGGCATCTATTTAAAAAACGCCAAATCTAAATAAGGACCAACAAGAATATCTCTTGGGAAGGGAAATGAGCTGCACCTTTCATTCTCTCTCATATCTACCTTCTAAACAGGGTTGGATTTTAGGAGCTTAGGATTCCGCAGCACTTAAAAATATTTATTATTTTTATTTTATGTGTATGAGTGTATTTCCTGCTGGTATATAAGTGCACCTGTGGTGTGCAATCCTTGCAGAAGTCAGAAGATGGTGTCGGATCTCCTGGAACTGGAGTTATGGGTGATTGTTAGCCGCCATGTAGCTGCTGGTAGTCAAACCCATGTCCTCTGCCAGAGCAGTCAGTGCTCTTAACCGCTGAGCCGTCTCTCTAGCCCCTTAGAAGCAGTTTTTAAAAAGATCTTTAAGTGCATTAGCCTTGTTAACTAACCAGCCACAATAGGCCAATTGCTTCCGTACTGAGTATTTCTCCCATGGGTCTGTTCTGGCTGTTGGATGGGTGCAGGTAGCATTCAGTCTTCTCACTATGCTTCATTCTAGTGGCCTCAGTGGAGGAGCAGCAGTTACCTGGGGCATGACTCTCCAAGACAGCAATCAACATACTCCCAAAGTGAGGTCATGAAGCTTTTAGAAACCTAATCTAGAAACCGGTGCCCTGTTATTCCAGCCCACATTCCATTAACCCAAACAAATTTTGTTCCAACCCAACAATAGTGGGGGCAGAGAGTGGATCTGAAAATTTAATCTAGCATAAGAAGTATTCTCATAAAATTTGCCAGATACCAAGTCTTCGATAACTAATGTGCAATAAACTTGTTTCTGTAAATTTTCTTAAACCCATACATATGGAGATTCATAGGATATTTCTTCATTAGCTCTGAATTGCCAACAATTCTCAGGATGACCAGAATATTATTTACTAAATATTTTAAGGTATTTCACACCCTAAAAGCAACAAATATTAATAGATATGCTCTTAACAATGTTGACTTTTAAAAGAATAAATGAATTCCTTCAATTCAGTTTTTGTATCTACTGTTCTATATTTAAGGAGCTCTATTTTTGTTCTCTGAACTTTTTTTTGAGATTCCTATGCTTCTTAGGCCATGAACACTTTATCTTTCTTAGGGTATCAGTAACAGGGTTGATGAAATTTTGAGTGAGCCTGTCTTACACATTAAAAGATCTCATCAAAGGCTTGTAAGTCTTATTGTCTGCCCCTGCTTCATATTTGAACTTTAAAATACTGGCCAGAGGATTTGTATATGTAGAGGGGTGTGAAGAGGATGGTTAAGTTGTGTGTGTGTGTGTGTGTGTGTGTGTGTGTGTGTGTGTATGGTTTTTCCCTTGGAGTAATCACATGATCTAGAGCAGAGTTCACCAGGCTCTTGCCTGGATAACAGAGTTCTGGATGTTCAGTTGGAGAAGGCTGAGTGTTCTCAGTATCAGCAGTGCCTCTTCTTACCTAATACTTGAGTTTTCAGCATGGCACCCTTGCTGTTGGTGGAGCCTGGTGTCCTCCAGTTTCCGGAGCTGATCAACTGAACTCCAGTCTTCTTGCTTATGTGGCAAGTGCTTTGACTGCTGAACCATCTTCTCAGCTTCTATAGGTTAAATCTTTGATAGAATTAAATATATATATATATATATATATATATATATTTATTTAGATTAGTGACTGAACTGAATGAGGTAAGTCACCTGAGAGACTTACTCAAACCATATTTTTTTTTTCTCAATTCTAGTAAGACTTCCAAGGAACAAACCCTCAAACTGGAAAAACTTTGCCACAAACTTCACCATAATCAGTGAAAGTACCTTATCCCCCTCAAGTATTTTAGGTTAAAAAAAAAATCTTGTTTTCTAAGTGCCAAACTTACTGAGTTGGGGCTAGATAGTGTCATTTCAGTGCAGACTAATGTGATTTTTAAAAAAGATTTATTTATTTATTTATCTCTTGTTTAGGCATACATATGTGTGCCTGAGTGATTTGATGTGTATTGTGTTCTTTCAGGTGCTTATGGAGACCAGAGGGATCCAGATCCCCGGAACTGGAGTTATAGATAGCTGTAAGGGGCCTGGTGTGGTGCTGGAAGCCAAATCAGGTCCTCTGCAAGAGTAGTGAGCACTCTTAACTGCTGAACCACCTCTCCAGATGCAGAATAATATGATTTTAAAACATGAAAGGAAAGTTTTATTTGTTAAGAAAATTTTCAATTAAAATAACCTTGTAGGGGCTGAAGAGAGCTTAGTTGATAAAGTGCTCATCTGACAAACATAAGGACTTGAATTTGATTCCCAGCATTATGTAAAAATACCAGACGTGGTGGCACATACTTGTAATCCCAGTTCTGTGGCAGTAGAGACAGGAGAATTGCTGGGGGTCACTGGACAGCCATTCTAGCCTGATTAGTGAAATGCAAGCCATTGAAAGGACCTGTCTTAAAGATACCCGATGTTGTCTTCATTTATATATATATATATATATATATATATATATATACACACATACACACACACATACACATGCATATACACACATGTGTGTGTTTATCAAGAGTTTAACATTTAGTATAATTTTCGAAGTACTTACCGTATGTCACATATAACATTGAATGTTACACAAGCACTCACAGGTTTCCACATGCTCATGTTATCAACCCTAGGCAGACAGATACCTTCATGCTCATGTTACAGACAGGAAAAGGAAATTCTGAAAAGCTAAGAGGACAGATCTGGAATCTGAATTGAGTTACATGCAAGTATACTCATGTAGGGCATTATACTCATAGAGGCCAGAAGAGGGTGTGATGGATGGTTGTTAGCCACCATGTGGCTCCAGGGGGAACTGAACTGTGTCCTCTGCAAGAGCAGCCAGTGTTCTTAACAGATAGGACATCTCTGCGGCCTGTTTATTTTTTCCCTCTTGATAGGCGCTGAATTTCTGATTCAGTAATCCAATTTATAAAAAAAAATAACTGTAATGGTTTGAAGGAATGAGGCCCCATAGTCTCGTATTTGAACACTTGGTCCCCAGTTGTTGGTACTATTTATGGAGGTTCAGGAGGCATGACCTCACTGGAGGAAGTACGTCACTGGGGGGAGGGGTTTTGAGAACTAATAGCCTCATTCCACTTCCTGTTTGCTCTCTGCTTCCTGCGCATGCTTGAAGATGGGAGTGTTTAGCTTTCTCTTCTGAGCACCTGGTACCATTCCTTCCCCACCATTACAGATTCCTTTTGGCACTGGAAGCCCAAATATACTTTTCGTCTGTGAATTGCCTTAGTCATGGTGTTCTATCACAGCAACAGAAGAGTATCTACTACAGTAACCCAGGGAAGCAGTTCTCTAGGAAGAAGCTACTTGTACACAAATGTTTCTGTTGTACATTATACAACAGAAGGAATAGTAAATATTTGGGAACTACCCACATTTCTCACAATGGTGAAATGGTTAAAGAATATATAGGGATTTGTTCAACAGAATATTATGAAATCAATGAACCACATCACTGGGGTGCTTCACAAAAAACATGGAAGGATGTTTCCAATTATCTGACTTTTAGAAGACTGAATGCAGAATGTTGTTTGCCGTCGAGAGTTCAGCTACAAAAACATATGTATACTAAAAGCAAAGACTTAAAGTTAGAAGGAAAGAAAATAGTTTTCAAGAATGAGGCTATGTGTGTTTTTCTTCCAAATTACAATAATTTGTTTTTATTGAATTAGACACAAAGGAATTAGCTTTAGTGTTCCTGCCTCAAAATAACAGCAGTTCATTAAAATGACTGAAGTAAAATGAGCCCTTGGTAATAATTGCTGCATACACATCTGTACCCACACACATACCAGCACACACATGGGGATGTCTCTGGGAAATGTCGAGTTATAGGGCTTCAGCAGATAGGCAATTATCTGCTCATGTGCTAGCTCTACTGAAAGCTTTTTGGCTTCTGGAAAGAGGAAGGTGCCTTCTTCTTTGGGTTTTGGCCCTTCAACACCAACCCCACCCTTTTGAGAGCAGCTCTTTAGTTCCTGATCTCTATATTTACTCCGTGTGGCTTGGGAGGAAGTCACTCTACTTACTGGCATCAGGGATGGGTAAGTAGCCCAGACTAACCGAGTTATGCTACTTTGCTCATCATGTATAATTTAGATGGGATCTAATCAGATAAATAAACCTTGAGTTTAGAACTTTTGACAAAGCAGCTTTAAGAAAATATTTGGGGGCTAGACAGTTGGCTCAGTGGTTAAGAGCACTTGCTGTTCCTCCAGAGGACTCAAGTTCAGTTTCTGGCACCTGTGTGGCATAGCTCACCACCACCTGCAATGCCGGCTCCAGGGGATACAACACCCTCTGTGACCCACATACAAGTGGCACACATGTACATGGACACACATGCATACACATTAAAAAAAAAACTTAAAGAAAAGAAAATATTGCCCTTTCCACTGAGGCTGTTGAGAAGAAAGTGTGTGACTCTGGAATACTGGCAGCCATTGTGACAAGGTGAGGACAGAATTTACATGAGAATGGAGATTATACATAATGAAAAGATGGAACAATCTTACTAATAGCAGAATCCCTGGATGTAACTCTATCTGATGATAGACTACATTTTAGTTGTATGAGCCAATTAGAAGTCTTTTGTTTTTGCCAGGCGTGGTGGCACACACAACTTTAATCCTAGCACTCAGAAGGCAGAGGCAGGGGGATCTCTAAGAGTTCAAGCCAGCCTGGTCTACATAGTGAGTTCCAGGACAGCTCAAACTACAGGGAGATCCTGTCTCAAAAAGATTAAAAAAAAAAAAAAAAAAACAACAACTTTTGTTTTCTTAAGTTAATTTGAATGAGTTTATATCTTTTGACATAATGGCACCAAATTTCCTTTTCGAGAAAAAGGAGCACAGCACAAAGTGCAGAGCCTGTAAAAAATCAGGTTGAGGTCAGGATGCAATCTGAAGGAGCTTCGGTACATTGGGGCCAGATTATATAATGTGTCAAAGGTCAAGGTGTAATGTAGGGCACCATGGATCAAAGAGCCAAAGTGTGGCCTGGGAGATTTAGACTTCCACTCAGGACGGTATAAATGAATCCATGGGAAGTCAATGATCTGTCCTACACATATCTGTTATTCCCCAGAGAGCTTCTCAGCAAGGTTCTAGAAATTTTTCTTCCAGTTGCATTTTTTTGATCCTCTTTGAACTTGTCTTATGTTTGAATCAAATGGTTACTCGCTAGGTAGCACTATGATTCATCTCAGAATGCCATCCTTATGAAAAGCCTGTAGGTAGCAGACCTTGGGCAGACAAGCAGGGGAGCAGCAGACATTCTGAACTCAGTCTACCAAGTGCAGAAGGAACCTGCATATCACAGCGGCAGAACTCGGGGAGGACCTGGGCTGGGTCGGGGTGACAAGTCCCTCTTTACACTGAAGAATCTTTCTTCACCTGTGGTGGTACATTCTGTTACATCATTTGCAAAATACCGAAAACTTCTGTTATTTATTTTTTCTCTAAGGGAGAAAATAGCTCTATTCTTCAGCTCTATGAATTGCCTTTCCTGGGCATGATGACTTGATACTGCTAGAATACAGCTGCTTAAACGCCAACAGCTCAAGTATTTTAGAAGAAATTTTATTTTATTTTTTAATTTATTTTTATTATGTGTATGAGTGTACTGTCTACATGTAGGTTGGTGCACCTGTGTCGTGCAATGCCATAGAGGTCAGAAGAGGGCATTGGATTCCCCTGGAACTGGAGTTAAAGATGGTTCTTAGCCGCCATGTGGGTGCTGGGAAATGAACCCGGGTCCTCTGCAAGAGAAGTTGGCGCTCTTAACTGCTGAGCCATCTCTCCAGCCCTTAGAAGAAATTTTAAAGCATTCAACAATTTTGGTGTGTTTTGTTTTGTTTTGATTTGGGGGTGCTGATTAAACCCAGGGCCTTGTACATGTTAGGCCAATACTCTACCCTGGGCTACATCCTCAATACACCATTCAACACTTCTATTTAAGGGTAAGATTTATTAAATATTTATCTCAGCTCATGTATGAGGTAGTTTCTCTTTGCTTTTGCTACAACTTCCCCAAATTTATTTCATGGACAGCACAAGTTTTTAAAAATATTTATTATTTTCAATTCTGTGAGAGAGAGAAAGAGAGAGAGAGAGAGAGAGAGAGAGAGAGAGAGAGAGAGAAAGCCAAAAGGCATAGATCCCCCAGAGCTGGAGCTGGAGCTGTCTAGAAGGGTGCTAAGAACCAATTTTTGGTCCTCTGAAAGAGTCGTTTGCACTCTTAACCACTAGGCCATCTTTCCTGGCCCATAAGACCACATATCTTAATGTTTTTAAATTCATTTCTTTCTTCCCCCATGAAGATACAGAATTTTGAATTTGAAATGTCCTCTGAAGGTCATGTGTGAAAGGCTTGGTTGGCAGCTGATGGGGAATGTTGGCAAAAGATGCTCAAACTTCCCCCTGGGGAGATGCAAACAAATGTCTCCTCACCCCAAGTAGGACCCTGATAACAGACGAAAATAAAGATTCTACAGATGTCTAGCTTGGCAAACCAGTGAGGCTATGAGGCTTGATGAGTGTGTGAGGACTTACTTATGGGAGCTTGGGTGACCACAAAGCAGCCACACCACAAAAATATACATGACTACTTCCCTATAGCTGTACAGAGGCGCCTCCTGCTCAGTAGCCCTCACATGCTGTACACATTCATACAAGCATACCTTGTCATCTCTCTGTCAGCTACTTTTTGTTGCTGTGATAAAAGACCATAACCAAAAGCAATTAATGGAAAAAAGAATTTACTTTGGCTTATGGTTCCAGAAGGACAGTCCATAATGGCAGGGGGAGGCATGGCCAAAGGTGACAGGAGATCGCATCTTCAACTACAACCATGAAGCAGAGAAGATGGACTGGAAGTGGAGTGAGGTGATAAACTCTCAAATCGACCCCTAGTGACACACTTCCTCCAGTAATGGCACACCCCCATAACCTCCCCAAACTGTCCCACCCATTGGGGACAACTGTTCAAATCATCCAAATCACCACAACCTCCCATGCAACTAGTACAGAATCATGTATAGCTGGCTGGGAGGTACAGAGGGAGTGCCTGAGGTCTCAGGTGAAAGTTAGATGCATCTCACTTCATTCTTCTTTTAGGGAACATCAACAGGCCCATGCTTGAGGCTATCTTGTAAGTAGTCACAGCTGCTCTGATGAAGTTGGTAACGGCTGTTACACTCAGAAGAAAGTGTTCTGTAATATCAAATGACTGGATCTGGAAGGCTCGGGCTTCATCAGTGGATTCGTAATCTGATGGTATTATTGAGAGATGGCAGAAACCTAGAGGATCACCTGGTAGAAGGAATTAGGTTACTGGCTCTCTCCCCTACCCCCATATGATATATGAGAAAATGTGCATGAATATGTGTCATATGTATGCATGTGAATGTGCAAGTCTACATACATTATACACACATATGCAGAGGCCAGAAATGGACATCAGGTGTCTTGTTCTATCACTCTTCTGCCTTTTCCTTTGAGACAGGCTGTCTCATTGAACCTGAAGCTAGGCTGGCATTCAGTGAGCCCCTGTCATCTTCCTGTCTCTCTGCTCCTCCTGCTTCCCAGCCACACAGCACACAGGCGGCAGGTACATGTGAAAATTAAACTCAGGTCCTTGTGCTTGTGCAGAGAGTGCTTTTTCTTATCCATCTTCCTAGTCCCTGGACAGGTGTTTGCAGATGTTCCAGTAAGCATTTCTTCTGAACTGAAACAGCCCCTTCTGGAGTTGGGAGAGAAGCTCATAGGACCCAGGAAGCTAATGAAACTTACGAAGGCTCAGGAAGCTCAGAAACCTTTAAGGTTCATAAGGCCCCTCCCCAATGTTATATAAGCAGTAAACCATTGCTGGTGAGAAGAGATTCCCTTTAGCAGAGCTACCTACAATTTGGGCAAAGGAGCTTTACGGATGCAGCTTTTGTGAGTTGTCACCTATCCTGGGATGGGCTTTTCAGAGATTCAACTGTCACCTGTGCTCTGGTGAGTAACCTCAGTAAATTCCTTGGTTCACTAAGCTAGACTTGGGTAGAATTTTCTTTGGTCTGTTGTTAGTGCCTTAACTAGGGTGAAAACGTGTTTGTTCCTATCTCCCGTTAAAAGCCACAGGACAGACAGTTTCTCTGTTTTTTTTTTTTTTTCTCTGCTTCCTGGATGCCATGAGGAGAGCAGTTTCCCACCATCATATCCTCTCCACTGTGACATTCAGTCTCACTTTGGCCCCAAGCAAAGAAGCTGTCAGACTGTGGACTGATACTTTTTAAAACCACGAGCCAAAGTAAAGCTTTCCTCCTTTTTTGAATAATTTTTTATTGATTTTTTAAATGTATTTCAAACAGAACATCTTTAAAAAATTTTTTTATTAATTTTTATTTATTTCTGTATGTGTATGAATGTACTGTCTGCATGCAAGTCTGTGCACCCATGTCATGCAATGCCGCGGAGGTCAGAAGAGGGCCTCGGATTCCCCTGGAACTGGAGTTCTCCTGGAATTGGAGTTTCAGACGGTTCTCGGCCGCCATGTGGATGCTGGGGATCGAACCCGGGTCCTCTGTAAGAGCAGTCGGCGCTCTTAACCGCTAGGCCATATCTCCAGCCCCCTCAAACAGAACATCTTAATCATCTTTGTATCCCCTTCTCCATTGGCAGCCCCCCACAACTTACCTCTTGTGTTAGGGCCTATTGTGTCAAGTTAGTGTCCCCAGACATCCCTCAGTGCAAGTTCATCCACTAAGGTCTAATCAACCTACCTAGAGTCCTTCCCTTGAAGATCAGCTCTTCCTCTCTCAGCAGTAATCAGCTACCAATAATTCTTAGTCTAAGACTGGGGCCTACTGCCCATTTCCACAGTTCTGTGGTGGGGTTTTATCTGCTTCAGTTTGCATGGATCTTGTGTATGCTGACACCATTGCTATAGGTACATATGAACAAGGTCCCAGGAGCCTGTAAGACTCTATTTCCATATCGTCACGCACCTCCTTCCTGGCTCTTGCAATCTTTCCATCCCCTCTTCTGCAATGGTCTCTGAGCCCTGTGTAGGTGGAATTTAATATGGTGGTCCTGTCCAAGGACCCACACCCTACAGACACTTACTCTCTACACTTTGGCTGTTTGTGACCTTCTGTGTTCCTGGCCCTCTGTTGCATGAGGACCTTCATTGATGAGAACTGAGAGATGCATTAGTGTTCTCTTTACTCCCCTGTTCTATGTTCTATGAGCCTTAGGTCTACATAGAGGTTGCATCGTAGATGTGCCACTTAGGCTTGGGCAAGTCACAGACAATGTCTGTGTGTAGCCAGTTGTAGAACACTCTAATAATCTCTGTCTGTTGCAAAAGTAGCTTCTTTGATGAGTGGTGACTGGGATACTTGTCTGTCAATTTAAGGATCTATGTTTTGCACACAGTAAGAAGTTACATTTGTCTGGGGGATGTGACAGCCTTGGGTTTTTCTCTAAGATCTATGACCTCTCCATCCATGTGTATTTGGCTATGTTTATAGGACCAAACATGGGACTTTCCTTCTATTGAGTGGGACTTAAGTCCAATTAAGTAGCTGTTGATCACCGCACTACTGCACCAATGTCATTTGCTGTGCCGGTCATTGATATGGTTATTAGGTCTTAAAGCTGGAGTTGAACCCCATTAATTGATGTTCTCCCTTGGCAGCTTGTGTAGTGCTCCCCAAAACCATGAGAGCTAACCTTCAGGGGAGATGCCTTCCAGGTTAGTTCCATCTCCATTGCTCCAAATCCTGGGTTCAAAGTATGGCCTGTCCTCAGCAATAGGGTCTCACCTTCAGTTTCTGGGAGGCAATAAAGGGCTGTGGCAATAGTTTGCATAATTTTGGGAGTCTCTTGGACTACCCTGGCCAACAACTCAAAGGAAGGTTTCTCCTGTCTGGCACTGTCTCTTGTTTGTAGCTGTTGCCAATGCACACAGAGATATTGTATGTGTAATTTGTCAGTAGGTTTTTGGACTAATAGGATTCCCCCTGGGTTTTTACAAGAGGTAAGCATTTACCAGCTTTCTGCCTTTTAAGCTGTTTTCTCTGAGATTTTGTCACAGTGATGGAAAAGTGACTAACACAGTCTCGTTGTTTAGAACATGGATTTTCCGGTGAGTGGGAGTTCGGGTCTAGCATCTGTGAGGCAGCTACGGTGTGACCCTGAGGAAGTGTCTTACTCTTGATGCTTTTCATCTCTGAAATCAGGCCAGTGGTGCTTACTGAGGAACTATGAGAGGATCATAGAACACAATACTCACAAATTTAAAATAAGCACTAGGGAAGTTTAAATATTAATTGATGTTATCATACAAAATGATTCACATTTGACAGTGACTAAGTAAAGGGTAGAAACTTTTTAAATGAGTAGGTTTGGGAAGGGCTTCCTTCTCAACATGAGCTGTGACACCTTCAAGAGAGAATTGAGTACATTCTAGAAAGATGCTGTTTAAGACAAATTGAATGTAATAAATTACATTTTGTTTGCTATAAAATGGTTCTTCGTGCTTGCGGCTGCTAGTCAAAGCATTCTTGTATGAACGACTGAAAATGGCCACTGTTGTCTATGGTCAAACCTGGATTTTTTTCATCCTTCCGCTATCTCCTCTGCATCCCACTTGACAGAATCCTCTTTTCTACTTGGCTCTGGACTGGAGCCTGCCAATGTGAGGCCCATGGGTGACCTGGAACTGGGAGAGAGGGCAAGACTTTATCCAGATGCAGTTCCAGGCAGGTGTATAGGCAGATGGCATGCTGTACAGCTGCTTTTGAGTGAACTCTCACTAACTGCCTGTACAGTAGAAGGCTACTGTGGCTGTGTGACATTTTAGGAGTCACCTGCTTTAGTGTAGGCTGAGAGAGAGTCAGGAAGCTCCCAGAAGAGGTCTTCAAGACGCCCTAACAGATGGCCACAGACCGAGGCCATCGGCCATGGCTTCCCAGAAGCCGCTCCCTAACAATGCTAGTTCATGTGTGAACTTCTATTTCTTTGTATGAAAGACTTTAAAAAACTTAGAAAACATAGAATAAAGTCTATGCTTCTGATTAATCTATAGGGGAAATGGATAACATACAATGCCTGAATACTAAACAGAGTTGGAAGACTACATCAGCCACACTGACCTAAGGCATTCTTTTTGAGACACTTTCGAAATGTATAGCCCAGGCTGAACTTGACCTCATAATCCTCCTGCTTTAGCCTACCGAATGCTAGATTATTGTTTAGAAAGCAATGTTTGATTTTCCATTTTCTGCAAATATCATCTGATTGTAATGCATTTTGCTGATTGTCTGTTATGGGTACTAGTGGAAGGGTACTAGTTTCTTAATTCTGGGATTTCTCTGACATAATAGCAATGAACCTTCACACAGGTACATTTTGCCTCTTCATTTGAACATATTTATCAGGTAAATTCCTAGAAGTGAATTGCTGTGTCTCCAAATAGCAGTACCAATTCTAATGAGAGTATATGATTTTCATTTAGAAACCATCTGTGTAACTGGAGCAATCAATCAGCATTTGCTTTCTCTGTCCAAAATATGACTTTTTATAAGAAAGATGTTATTTATATTCAAGAAAACAGTAATAACAGTGATAGTACAAATTATGGACTCTGTTTCCTTTTTATATTTCAATAAACCATTATAGAAAACTATTTTGCATATTTAAAAAATCTAAGTATAGCATTTAGGGATACTTGATTAAAATTTCAATTTAATACACTAAAAACTGTTCCATTACAGTGTTAGCTGGGCACAATGAAGTCTTGCAGTTATTCTTTTCTAAAAATTCTTTATTATTTTTATTTTAATGTGTAGGAGTGTATTGCCTGCATGTGTGTGAGTGTACCCATATCATACAATGTCCTCAGAGGTTGGAAGAGGGCATCAGATCTCCTGGAACTGGAGTTACCAATGATGGTTAGCTGCCAGGTGAGTGCTGGGATTCCTGCCTGGCATGGTGGCACACACCTTTACTCCCAGCACGCAGGAGGCAGAGGCAGGTGGATCTCTGGGAGTTCAAGGCCAGCCTGGTCTACAGAACAAGTTCCAGGCCAGCTGGGGCTATAGGAAGACCCTGTCTTAAAACAAAACAAAACAAAACAAAACACTCAGGCCCTCTGCAAGGGCAGCCAGTGCTCTGATTCTTTTTTTAATCCTAGCACTCGGGAGGCAGAGGCAGGCAGATCTCTGTGAGTTCAAGGCCAAACTGGACTACAGAGCTCCAGGACAGTTGGGACTAAAGGGAGACCTGTCTCAAAAATAACCAAAAAAAAAAAAAAAAGCCTCCTTCCCTCTACATGCCAGGACTGTGAAGGGGAGCTGCTGAGGTTATGTTTATATTTACCTATCATTTGTGGAGAAGCAAGGCAAGTTTGGAGCATTGCTTCAACTTCATGTGAAGTTTCATATTGTTCCTATTTGCAACTGGCACCAATGCATGCAGCTTCATAATAAATTTTACTTTCTTCCCCTTCTTTATGAAAGACTAAGTAATAGTTTGTATTTGTGTAGAAAGCACCTTAATGGTAGGATCATATTTCCAGTTTGTGTGTAAGCATTCTTAAATCCTCATTGATTTCAGATACCAATTATATGGCTGAATTACATGTTTGATAATGTCTAATGCAGTATAAGCACTCAATAAGTATGTATTAAGGGAGAAGATGATTGCATTAATTCAGAGTAAATTGCCGTGTATCCTTTAAAATCTGTAACTTTTTGAAGGTATCAGGAAAGACTCCTATGTTTCTTGTTAAGTGCTCTCGTGCTCAACTCAAAAGAAAGCTCCCACGGTCATGAGAGCATTTCTGAACTGAATTTCCTTTTTAAAACGACTAGGAGATGCTAGCTGGTTTTTAAAATGGGGTATTGTTGTAACTCCATTTTTAAGTTTTGAACTCAAAGGGGATGGTGAGGTTGAATACATTGCTCTCTATCTTTCCTGCATCCCTGGATCTGATTTGTAGAGAATGCCTTGGGGATCCTGGGATGAAGAGATGAGGAGGATTAAAAATACTGACTGGTGGTAGTCCATGTAAAGCCTGGCCTGGTTTAGGGCGTGAGCTATTCTCAAAACGGAAACACTGGAATGTTAACATGTAAATTCAGGATCTATGAAAAACCAATGTGTGTGTGTCCTCACACAGACAGACAGACAGACAGACAGACACACACACACACACACATACACAAAGAAAAACATTGGGACTGTTTAAATCAAGTCTGGAAGCCAGATATATCTCAGTTTCACTTTTTTTTTTTGTCTTTTCGAGACAGGGTCTCTCTGTAGTCCCAGCTGTCCTGGAATTCACTCTGTAGACCAGGCTGGCCTTGAACTCACAAAGATCCGTCTGCCTCTGCCTACCAAGTGCTAGGATTAAAGGTGTGCGCCACCATGCCCGGCTTCGGTTTCACGTTTTACAAAGAGAAATGGTCCCAAGGATGTTTAGAGACAGGTGTATGGAAAACATTTACATCTTTTTGTTCTCTTGAACACTTTTACTTGTTCAGGATCTGAGGAAGGAACAGATTTTTGTAGTGATCCTTTTTGCATTGGAATTTGTAGTTACTGAGTAAAATACTTGCTCAATGAACCAATCTTTTAGACTTCAGACTTGTAACAAGTTATTTGTTGACTCTGCATCCCATAACCAAAAGGCCTGACAGAAATAACCACAAGAGGACAGGCTTATTCTGGTTTGTGGTATCAAATATTTCAGCTTAACATCCTAGGGAAGTTGTGGTGGTGGAACGTGGTGGTGGTGGTGGTGGAGGGTAGCAGCAGCTGTTCATGATAGCAGACGGTGAAGGAGACCACAGCTCCAGAACAAGGGGCAGAACCCGGCACCCCCCACCCCCCATCACTTCTGTCACCTGGGCCACACCTCCTAAAAGCTCCAAAACCTTCAAAATAAGGTTGCAAGCTGGAGCCAAGTGCTCATTACATGAACCTATAGGTAACTTTTCTGATTGAACTGGTAACATTCCACCCTGGACCTCTAAAGGCTCATGATCGTTTCATAATGCGAAATGTATTTAGCCCAACTCCAAGAAGTATATTCTAAACAGTAGCAACATTGTTTGAAAGTCCAAAGTCTCGGGGGCTGGAGAGATGGCCTAGCGGTTAAGAGCGCCGACCGCTCTTGCAGAGGACCCGGGTTCGATCCCCAGCACCCACATGGCGGCTGAGAACCGACTGTAACTCCAATTCCAGGAGAACTTCAGTTCCAGGGGAATCTGATGCCCTCTTCTGACCTCCGAGGCATTGCACGACACGGGTGCACAAACCTACATGCAGACAGTACATTCATACACATACAGAAATAAATAAAAATTAATAAAAAAAAATTAAAAAAAAGAAAGTCCAAAGTCTCTACTGAGATTCAAGGCAATTTCTTCTTCTTTCTTTCTTTCTTTTTTTTTTTTTTAGTCTTTTTGAGACAGGGTCTCCCTGCTCCCAGCAGTGGCCTGGCCAATCACCTGCATTGACCGAGGCTTGGGTTTAAAGGTGTGCACCACCACACCTGGCTTCAAGGCATAAACCAGTGTAAAACTGTAAAATTTAAAAAAAAGTTCATCACTTCAAAGAAAGAAAGGACAGTAATAGAAAATTGGACAAAAGCAAGACTGAAACCACCAAAAGCAAACATTGAATAGTTCCATGCTCTGCTTCTGGGGCATAATGGGGTCTCCAGGAACCTTGGACATCCCTGTCTCTAAAGCCATACCCCTGTAGCATACATATTTCCTCTGGGCCAGTTCCTCCTGTCTGCAGCTTTATTTCACAGCTATCCTGTGTTCCCAGAATCTCCAACATCCCGAGTCTCCATTGCAACTTCGCCTTTACTCTCAAAGCTTCATGGATAATCTGCTCAGAAGCTCTCTGCAAGGAACTGACCTGGCTAAATCTGCCTGGCTTTCTAGCTTCTCTGAAAAAATCTTGGTATAAGCTCTCAAAACTCCATACCTTTTCTATTCTGATGTTGTAAAACTAGCTCCATATGGACAATACCAAGTTCTTCTGGCAGCTTGAAAGTAGCCAGTTTTCTTGGTCCATGGCTACAGGGGCCTCTAAGTATCGGTCTGGTCAGATAAACATGGAAAACAAAAAAACCAAACACAAAACCACTTCCCTAAGTTCACAAGACACACCTATAAAAATACGTTTCTCTTTAGATATTCAAATAGAAGTCTTTTAAGTAAGTTGCATTGCTACCCCTTGGAGCCATCAATAGGAAGAGTTTCACCTTCCAGGTAGCTCTCCTGTCCTTGTGTGGAAGTATATAGCCTTTCTTTAGTAGGGCTAATCTCTTTAATAATTACAGACACTTTCTCAGCACAGTCTTTTTTGTGTTTCTAGCACGCGTTGTTCTTCTAGACTCCTACCCAATTGCTCTTAGGCAAGCTTATAGCATTTTAAGCTTATGTTATGTATGTATGTATGTATGTATGTATGTATGTATGTATGTATGTATTTGAGACGGGTGTCCCTGTAGCCGCCCAGATGGCCTAGAAACTCACTTGTAGACCAAGCTACCTTGAAACTCATGGAGATCTGCCCGCCTCTGCCTCCTTCTCCAGAGTGCTGGGATTAAAGGCATGCCACCACCGCACCCAGCTGCATTTTAAGCTTTTAAAACCATATCTTTAACCTCTTCCTTGTTTCTCCCACCCAATCATTGCCAACGACCTTAGAACCACGGGTTCAGGTTCATCACTGCAACAACCTCATTTCTCTGGTACCAGTTTTCTGCATTATTTTCTTTTGCACCAATGAACCAATACCTAAAAAACAATTAAAGGGGAGAAGGTTTCATTTTGGTTGCAGAGTTTCAGAGAGGTTTCAGTTCATCATGGTAGGGAAAGAACAGCACAGTGGCAGGAATAGGTCCATCCATGGGGGGGGAGGAGTCTTGCCATTGTGGCTGTCCATCCACGGGGGAGGGAGTCTGCCACTGTGGCTGTCCATCCACGGGGGAGGGAGTCTGCCACTGTGGCTGTCCATCCATGGGGGAGGGAGTCTGCCACTGTGGCTGTCCATCCATGGTGGAGGGAGTCCACCACTGTGGCTGTCCATCCATGGGGGAGGGAGTCCGCCACTGTGGCTGTCCATCCATGGGGGAGGGAGTCCGCCACTGTGGCTGTCCATCCATGGGGGAGGGAGTCCGCCACTGTGGCTGTCCATCCATGGTGGAGGGAGTCTGCCACTGTGGCTGTCCATCCATGGGGGAGGGAGTCCACCACTGTGGCTGTCCATCCATGGGGGAGAGAGTCCGCCACTGTGGCTGTCCATCCAGGGGAGGGAGTCACCACTGTGGCTGTCCATCCATGGGGGAGGGAGTCCACCACTGTGGCTGTCCATCAATGGTGGAGGGGAGTCTGCCACTGTGGCTGTCCATCCATGGGAAGGGAGTCCATCCACTGTGGCTGTCCATCCATGGGGGGGGGAGTCTGCCACTGTGGCTGTCCATCCATGGTGGAGGGAGTCCACCACTGTGGCTGTTCATCTATGGGGGAGGGAGTCTGCCACTGTGGCTGTGCATCCATGGTGGAGGGAGGCCACCACTGTGGCTGTTCACCTATGGGGGAGGGAGTCTGCCACTGTGGCTGTGCATCCATGGTGGAGGGAGTCCGCCATCATGGCTGTCCATCCATGGAGGAGGGAGTCCGCCATCGTGGCTGTCCATCCATGGGGAGGGAGTCCACCACTGTGGTTGTGCATCCATGGTGGGGGAGTCCGCCATCTGGCTGTCCACCATGGGGGAGGGAGTCTGCCATGTGCTGTCCATCCATGGGGAGGGAGTCTGCCACTGTGGCTGTGCATCCATGGTGGAGGGAGTCTGCCACTGTGCTGTCCATCCATGGGGGAGGGGGCTGTGCATCCATGGTGGAGGGAGTCCGCCACTGTGGTTGTGCATCCATGGTGGAGGGAGTCTGCCACTGTGGCTGTCCATCCATGGGGGAGGGAGTCTGCCACTGTGCTGTCCATCCATGGGGGAGGGAGCTCTGCCATGTGGCTGTCCATCCATGGGGGAGGGAGTCTGCCACTGTGCTGTCCATCCATGGGGGAGGGAGTCTGCCACTGTGGCTGTGCATCCAGGGGAGAAGGAGTCTGCCACTGTGGCTGTCCATCCAGGGGGAGGGAGTCCACCACTGTGGCTGTCCATCCATGGTGGAGGGAGTCCGCCACTGTGGCTGTCCATCCATGGGTGGAGGGAGTCCACCACTGTGCTTGTCATCCATGGGGGAGGGAGTTCAACCACTGAGGCTCTCCATCCATGGGGAGAGATCCCACCACTGTGGCTATTCAGTATAGAACACAGGAACGGAAGCCCAGACAAACCGAGATACAGGCCTTTAAAGGCTCTGTACCACCAGTGAACCCATTCCACGCAGACCACACCTTTTTCTTCTTCGCAATTTGTTTTTTTTTTGAGACGGATCCATTAGTGAGCCTTGGCTGCCAACTAGTAGCAGAGCTGCTCTTCTCACATGTCCCATTTAGACATCGGCCTGATCTCCTAGGCTAGAATTACAAGGTGTCTTTAGCCTCGATTGAAAAAACATGCCCACCAGAGCTTTATTTTATTTTTCTTTTTAGCACAGAAATTCCACTTTTTTTTTATTACTCTTCAGGATTGAATAGTGAAATATAAAATCTCTGAGACTGATAAAATGTAAGGGTTTCTAGCTAAGGCAAATTATTCTCTGGACTCCTCAAACTGTAGTAGAGAGTACATTTGTATCTTCCCAGTTGTGCTTGCAATGGAAAAGTTTCAAGGCTCGAGAGAAGCATTATATGGAGATACTAGGATTCTCCACCATGCAGTGATCTTTCTCTCAGCTGTGGTGGTCTCTGAGAGCCTGTGAATTATACTCCTTTCTTATCACATTCCCTCCGGAAATTGTCCTGAGGAAAGCCCCATGGCTGTGGTCTCCCACTGAGGAAAGAGAACTTGTGAACCTTCTCACCACATTGGAACTATCCTAGCAAACCGGGGTCCCCAAGGATACATACACCTTACCTCAACTTTGGTGCAGTCCTTCAGCTCTTGATCTGAATTTCTGTCGTGGATTATAAATCCAGAGAGATGAAGGACTACAACTTCCAAGACCTGGTGGAGTTCATGGTGGAATGAATTTCATCTGGTGATAGGCTTGAATTGAGTCTTGATAAATGGGTCAGAACTGCACTGATACACTGAGCTATGAAAAGACACACACACACACACAACACCCACAACACAACACACACACACACACACAACACACACACACACACAGATCTGAGGGAAGGGCTTTCATGTACCTCTTTGTAACTTATCCTTGACCTCCTCCAATAGTTCTAACACACTGTGAGCTTGTGGCAGCCGGGATGGATACAGGGGAAAGCAGTCGCGGAGAGCCATGTTACTCGCATGTCAGTATGGTGGCATCCAAGGGGTCAGCTACAATGTCAGGACAAGGGTCCCCCATCTTCGCATCATAACCTATGTCCCTGTCGAACTGTAGTTGCACTGACCTGGGCTCCAGCCTCAAGTCTCCAGTTTATCCAGCACAGCCCTGCTATGTCAGCATCCTAGAGCTATGTCTCTGCTTAATGTTATTCCCTTGAAACCAATAAGGAAACTGAACAGGCAACTGTGACTTGCTGAGTTCAGTAGTAATTCCTAAGAGCCCTCCAAAATATATTCCTAGTGGGGTTTTCCCCTTTTTGCTTCCTTCCTGATTTTTCGCTAGACAGATCCGCTATCTGAAGAATTATCATTTCACATTTCTAGGAAATTCCTCCATGTTTTACTTCTTTCTGGCCTTAGTTCCTTTAAAATCACTTTCTCAGATACTGTGGCTGATTAAAATTACATTCTTTTTTAAAATGTTTGTTGTTTTACATTTCTCTAATGTGTGTGGTGGGAGGGAGGAGGTGGGTGGACAGGTATGCCATGCTGTGGCGTTGGAAGACAACTTTCCGGGGGTCAGTCTCAGTTTCCCTGCTTCTGCCAGTTGGGTTCCAGGGATGAAACTCAAGTTTTGAGGCTCAGTAGCAAATGCCTTTATCTACTGAACCATCTTGGTACTCAACAAATGACACAATACACCGTTTTTTGTTTTTTATCATTAAAGCCTTTCCTGAACCTTTCCTGAACCTCCTGATTAAGTGGGTTACTTTCTTTCTTTTTGGTTTAATTATAGATTGAACTTCCATATTCTCAGCATCTGAAATCTGAAATGTTCCAAAAGCTGAAACACTGTGAGCACAACATCCCCTGTATCTGTTGGTTCAGTGTATACAAACCATGTCACGTGTAAAAAAATATTAAAAAGATTCCCGAGTTTTTCCATTGTTTTGTGCCTATTTTACTCGTCTACAGACCAAGGACGCCTTCACCTACACTCACTCTATCGGAACTTCTAGAAAAATAAAAGTCCCACAGCTGGGAAAGTTAAAAAAAAAATAGAAGGTACTGTAAAACTAAAGTGGTATAATTCTAAATCAAAAAAATATGCAATTATATTTTAGAATATAAATTTTTAACAATTCTATATGTCTAACTGGAAAATTTAAATAATATTCACTGAGACAACTGTTACTACAAAGCTCAGAATTGAAATTTTGGTCATTGTGAGGTTTGCATTCCACTCCTATCCAAACTCCTCCAAAAAAAAAAAAAAATTGGGGGGGGGCAGTTTTGACACAGGGTTTCCTTCCCCTGGCAGCCCCAGCTGTCATGAACCACTGTGGAACAGTGGCCTCAATTCCCAGAGATCCGCCTGCCCTTGCCTTCCGATTCCTGGATTAAAGTTGTGTTCCACCATGCCTGGCTTCCAAAAAATTTTAATGTAATAAAAAATAAATAAAAAATTTTTTAAAGAAAGAAATGCTAATAAAATATAAAAAAAAATTTTCTAAAATTTCTCTTTATACAAATCTTTTCCCGTAGTTTTAAGAGTTGAATTGCAAAGTTTTTGACAAAAGTTTTCATATTTAATCTGTATTTAGGTTTTGTTTTTTGACCCATGAGGCTCAAAAGGCAGTTGTAGTACATGTACCTATAAGCAGAAATCAAGGCACAGATGTCATCATATTCACCTAAGGTATTTTGGGTGACTGTATGTTGTTAAATTGGGAAGTCAAACTTAATTCTTAAGTTAAATCATCCTACAGGTAAATTGTATGTGCCAATCCCAAAAATGTCACCAACTTAACGCTGAGAAAGAAAAAATACAAAGATTTCTTGTGGTAGGATGTACCAGGAAGTTCCAGCAGAAAGTTTGGCCCATATGAACATTGAAAAGGAAGAAAAGCCTCAACTGCTACAGGCAATCAAACCCCACCCCTCTGTGGATCCCTACTTGTAACGAAACTATTTATAAATGAGTCCTAATGAAAACTTACCGTCTAGGTGCCACAGTTTTTTAATAGGGAGATTTTCCCTTACCATCCTCCGTCATATAACAAGGAGGAATTATGATGAGTATGATGGAGGTCGTTCTCTAACGCTCTTACTGTAAAGTGGAGCCAACTGTCATAGAGGTAATCTCGGTTATAAAACTGGTAAAACTATACCTTGCTGTTTAAAAAATTGACAATAATAGACATAGGAACTGTGGAAAAGATTATTCTCTATTCAGAACCAAATATAATACTAAAGTCGTCCTAAAAGCTGTGCACTTAGGCAAAATATATTAAGACAGGAGAGCTCGATATCAGCAATGTATATTTCACCACCAAGGAGATGTTGGGGCCAAGGGAGCCAAACAACCCTACCCCCACCCCCCCAACCGCACCCCCCAAAAAAGAGGAAAAGGTTGCTTGCCTGTAAACTGGGATACCTGCAGAAGAGAAGGCGATAAGGCCCTGCTGTCAAAGACCTGATGGTAACATGGAAAAGATGGTATTGAGACCGCACTTGCCAGTTGGTCTCTGGAATACCAAGAGAGATGTTACCAAAGCCACTAAACCAGATAAGCGAATATAGGTCCCCTTAGAGTCAAGCAAGAGACTCCCTCGCCGTCAGCAACCAGGCTAACACCCTCACCACCTCGTGCCTGGAATATGGGCAGCAGAGGCAGGCCCATATGCCTGTTAACATCCAAAAATATAGCCCAAATCTAATTGGCTTTAGCTCTCTCCTTAGAGGAACCCGGCTGATGCAATAAGCTTACATCCTCTAGTGTTGAGGAGATGTTATAAGCCAAAGTAGGACCCTGGCATAATTACAGAAAAAAAATGTAATTCATGATTAACATACCATCCAATAAGCTGTGTCTATACAAAGTAAGCAAACCGTTAAAATTAGTACTGTTTAAATAAATACCCTAAATGTCTAATTGCCTGTGCTTAACATTAGTAGGATTGAAAGGTGTATTCCTCTGGACAAACTAGCAGCCTCCATGAAAGGAAACAGCCGAATTGACCAGAGTCCAAAAAGACAAGCTCCAAGTAGACTGTTTTGCTTCGCATCCATCCACCTGGTGCCCTGCCCTCCCTGCCCCTTTTCTATCTACTAAGCCTAGGGAACAATCTGTGGAAGAAGGGGCAATGGTAGAATGTAAGGACTGCAATTTTGTCAATTGGGGTGAATGGTAAACTACAACAATATAAATGACACTCATTTGATCACTTGATTGAATATAAAAGCCCCCCAGCTGGAAGGTGGGAACCGCGTTGGGGTGTGTGGTTTTGGGCATAGCTGCTTGCAAATAATTGGTTTTACATGAAGGATTCTTATATACTCAATAAATTATTTTATTGTTAAAAAATGAAAAAAATAAATAAAAATTGAAGGGAAAATGTTAATTCCTAAACATTTTGGAATTAACACAAAACTGTTTACTTTGCAGACGTCATAATTGTGGATATGTGGTGAAAGCAATACATGCATATTTTGTAGCAACACAAAAAATTGGAGGGGGAAATACAAAAGGGACTGGGGGGTCAAAAACTGACTGAAACAGTGAACTTTTCAAGCCGCAAAAAATGAACCTCTGTTGGAAAAAAACTTTAAATTTAAAAAAAAAAAGACTAAAAAAAGATGCAAGGATGCAAGAAAGACACACATGGCAAAATGCATGAACGCAGGTGGGGTGATGGGCATGGAAAGGGAAATAGTCTAAATTGGACTGAGAAATGTAATATAAAATGCACAAAACCTTCACATAAAAATAATTTTACAAAGTTAAAAAATTTCTCTTTGGTATATAAGGTAATTATATGAAACATAAAAAAGTTTGTATTTAGACTTCAGGCCTACCGCCTACCCCCTACACATATCTCATATATATATATATATATATATATAATATATATAGGCATGAATATTTCATAATATTCATAGATATATATAATGAAATTTCATAGATATAATTAATACGTGTGTGTATGATATATATATATATAATAATAATAATATATACATATAAAGGAAAGATTGCAATCTGGAAAAATTCTGAAAACGAAAACTTCTGGTCTGAAGCAGTGGGAATCAGAAATAGAATGTATTATAGATGTAGTTGGAAGCACTACTGTTGGACGATCAGGTTTGCCTCATTTGTCTTTGTTACCAACGCAGTGCAATCATGGGGTTTTTTTTTTTTTTTGTTTTTTTTTTTTTTTTTTTTGTTTTTTTTTTTGGTCTTTGGGAGACCCTGTAGCCCCAGCTGCCTGGAACTCTTCTGTAGACCAGACTGGCCTGGAGCTCACTATGTGGACCAGGGTGGCCTTGATTTGATCTTCCTGCTCTGCCTCCCGAGTGGCTAGGATTAAAGGCGTTCTTAAAAGTAGCTATTGCAAAGGACAGAGTTGAGTCAATTTTGCTAACCCCCACTGCATACATTGAAAAATACAATGGGGTTTCTGCTTCTGGGAAGCTCTNCCAGGGGAATCCGAGACCCTCTTCTAACCTCCGCAGCATTGCACGACACGGGTGCACAAACCTGCATGCAGACAGTACATTCATACACATACATAAATAAATAAAAATTAATAAAAAAAATTAAAAAAAAAAGAAAGTCCAAAGTCTCTACTGAGATTCAAGGCAATTTCTTCTTTTCTTTTCTTTCTTTTTTTTTTTTTTTAGTCTTTTTGAGACAGGGTCTCCCTGTAGCCCCAGCTGGCCTGGCACTCACTCTGTAGACCAGGCTTCTGGGTTTAAAGGTGTGCACCACCACACCTGGCTTCAAGGCATAAACCAGTGTAAAACTGTAAAATTAAAAAAAAAAAGTTACATACTTCAAAGAAAGAAAGGACAGTAAATGAAAATTGGACAAAAGCAAGACTGAAACCACCAAAAGCAAACATTGAATAGTTCCATGCTCTGCTTCTGGGGCATAATGGGGTCTCCAGGAACCTTGGACATCCCTGTCTCTAAAGCCATACCCCTGTAGCATACATATTTCCTCTGGGCCAGTTCCTCCTGTCTGCAGCTTTATTTCACAGCTATCCTGTGTTCCCGGAATCTCCAACATCCCGAGTCTCCATTGCAACTTCGCCTTTACTCTCAAAGCTTCATGGATAATCTGCTCAGAAGCTCTCTGCAAGGAACTGACCTGGCTAAATCTGCCTGGCTTTCTAGCTTCTCTGAAAAAATCTTGGTATAAGCTCTCAAAACTCCATACCTTTTCTATTCTGATGTTGTAAAACTAGCTCCATATGGACAATACCAAGTTCTTCTGGCAGCTTGAAAGTAGCCAGTTTTCTTGGTCCATGGCTACAGGGGCCTCTGAGTATCTGTCTGTTCAGATAAACATGGAAAACAAAAAAACAAAACAAAAAAACCACTTCCCTAAGTTCAAACAGGACACACCTATAAAAATACTTTCTCTTTAGATATTCAAATAGAAGTCTTTTAAGTAAGTTGCATTGCTACCCCTTGGAGCCATCAATAGGAAGAGTTTCACCTTCCAGGTAGCTCTCCTGTCCTTGTATGGAAGTATATAGCCTTTCTTTAGTAGGGCTAATCTCTTTAATAATTACAGACACTTTCTCAGCACAGTCTTTTTTGTGTTTCTAGCATGCGTTGTTCTTCTAGACTCCTACCCAAATTGCTCCTTAGGCAAGCTTATAGCATTTTAAGCTTATTGATTATGTATGTATGTATGTATGTATGTATGTATGTATGTATGTATGTATGTATTTGAGACAGGGTGTCCCTGTAGCCCCAGATGGCCTAGAACTCACTGTGTAGACCAAGCTGACCTTGAACTCATGGAGATCTGCCCGCCTCTGCCTCCTTCTCCAGAGTGCTGGGATTAAAGGCATGCCACCACCAGCCCAGCTGCATTTTAAGCTTTTAAAATCCATATCTTTAACCTCTTCCTTGTTTCTCCCACCCAATCATTGCCAACGACCTTAGAACCATGGGTTCAGGTTCATCACTGCAACAACCTCATTTCTCTGGTACCAGTTTTCTGCATTATTTTCTTTTGCACCAATGTAACCAATACCTAAAGAAACAATTAAAGGGAGGAAAGGTTTATTTTGGTTCAGAGTTTCAGAGAGGTTTCAGTTCATCATGGTAGGGAAGACAGCACAGTGGCAGGAATAGGTCCATCCATGGGGGAGGGAGTTTGCCACTGTGGCTGTCCATCCATGGGGAGGGAGTCCACCACTGTGGCTGTCCATCCATGGGGGAGGGAGTCCACCACTGTGGCTGTCCATCCATGGGGAGGGAGTCCACCACTGTGGCTGTCCATCCATGGGGGAGGGAGTCCACCACTGTGGCTGTCCATCCATGGTGGAGGGAGTCTGCCACTGTGGCTGTCCATCCATGGGGAGGGAGTCCACCACTGTGGCTGTCCATCCATGGGGGAGGGAGTCTGCCACTGTGGCTGTCCATCCATGGTGGAGGGAGTCCACCACTGTGGCTGTTCATCTATGGGGGAGGGAGTCTGCCACTGTGGCTGTGCATCCATGGTGGAGGGAGGCCACCACTGTGGCTGTTCACCTATGGGGGAGGGAGTCTGCCACTGTGGCTGTGCATCCATGGTGGAGGGAGTCTGCCATCATGGCTGTCCATCCATGGAGGAGGGAGTCCGCCATCGTGGCTGTCCATCCATGGGGGAGGGAGTCCGCCACTGTGGCTGTGCATCCATGGTGGAGGGAGTCCGCCATCATGGCTGTCCATCCATGGGGGAGGGAGTCTGCCATCGTGGCTGTCCATCCATGGGGGAGGGAGTCTTCCACTGTGGCTGTGCATCCATGGTGGAGGGAGTCCGCCATCATGGCTGTCCATCCATGGGGGAGGGAGTCTGCCATCGTGGCTGTCCATCCATGGGGGAGGGAGTCTTCCACTGTGGCTGTGCATCCATGGTGGAGGGAGTCCACCACTGTGGCTGTTCATCTATGGGGGAGGGAGTCTGCCACTGTGGCTGTCCATCCATGGGGGAGGGAGTCTGCCACTGTGGCTGTCCATCCATGGGGGAGGGAGTCCGCCACTGTGGCTGTCCATCCATGGGGGAGGGAGTCCGCCACTGTGGCTGTCCATCCATGGGGGAGGGAGTCCACCACTGTGGCTGTCCATCCATGGGGGAGGGAGTCCACCACTGTGGCTCTCCATCCATGGGGGAGGGAGTCCACCACTGTGGCTATTCATGATGGCACAACAGGAAACAGGAAGCCCAGAACAGAACCAGAGACAGGCTTTAAAGGCCTGACCCCAGTGACCCATGTCCACCAGCCACACCTTTTCTTCTTGCATTTGTTTTTTTTGAGACAGCGTCTCCCTGTAGCCACAGTTGGCCTAAAATTCCCTATGTAGACAGGCCGGCCTTGATCTCACAGAGATTCACCTGTCTTTGCCTCCTGAGTGCTAGAATTAAAGGTGTCTGCCAACATGCCCAGCTGATTTCATTTACTTAAAAAAAAATTCTATTCTTTTTTTTTCTACTTCAGGATTGATAGTGAAATATAAAATCTCTGAGACTGATAAAATGTAAGGGTTTCTAGCTAAGGCAAATTATTCTCTGGACTCCTCAAACTGTAGTAGAGAGTACATTTGTATCTTCCCAGTTGTGCTTGCAATGGAAAAGTTTCAAGGCTCGAGAGAAGCATTATATGGAGATACTAGGATTCTCCACCATGCAGTGATCTTTCTCTCAGCTGTGGTGGTCTCTGAGAGCCTGTGAATTATACTCCTTTCTTATCACATTCCCTCCGGAAATTGTCCTGAGGAAAGCCCCATGGCTGTGGTCTCCCACTGAGGAAAGAGAACTTGTGAACCTTCTCACCACATTGGAACTATCCTAGCAAACCGGGGTCCCCAAGGATACATACACCTTACCTCAACTTTGGTGCAGTCCTTCAGCTCTTGATCTGAATTTCTGTCGTGGATTATAAATCCAGAGAGATGAAGGACTACAACTTCCAAGACCTGGTGGAGTTCATGGTGGAATGAATTTCATCTGGTGATAGGCTTGAATTGAGTCTTGATAAATGGGTCAGAACTGCACTGATACACTGAGCTATGAAAAGACACACACACACACACACACACACAAACACACACACACACACACACACACACACACACACAGAGCTGAGGGGAAGGGCTTTCATGTACCTCTTTGTAACTTATCCTTGACCTCCTCCAATAGTTCTAACACACTGTGAGCTTGTGGCAGCCGGGATGGATACAGGGGAAAGCAGTCGCGGAGAGCCATGTTACTCGCATGTCAGTATGGTGGCATCCAAGGGGTCAGCTACAATGTCAGGACAAGGGTCCCCCATCTTCGCATCATAACCTATGTCCCTGTCGAACTGTAGTTGCACTGACCTGGGCTCCAGCCTCAAGTCTCCAGTTTATCCAGCACAGCCCTGCTATGTCAGCATCCTAGAGCTATGTCTCTGCTTAATGTTATTCCCTTGAAACCAATAAGGAAACTGAACAGGCAACTGTGACTTGCTGAGTTCAGTAGTAATTCCTAAGAGCCCTCCAAAATATATTCCTAGTGGGGTTTTCCTTTTGCTTCCTGATTTTCTCTAGACTATATCCTCTATCTGAAGAATTATCATTTCACATTTCTAGGAAATTCCTCCATGTTTTACTTCTTTCTGGCCTTTGTTCCTTTAAAATCACTTTCTCAGATACTGTGGCTGATTAAAATTACATTCTTTTTTAAATGTTTGTTGTTTACATTTCTCTAATGTGTGTGTGGGAGGGAGGGAGTGGTGTACAGGTCATGCCATGCATGTGGACGTTGGAAGACAACTTTCTTGGGGTCAGTTCAGTTCCCTGCTTCTGCCAGGTGGGTTCCAGGGATGAAACTCAAGTTTTGAGGCTCAGTAGCAAATGCCTTTATCTACTGAACCATCTTGGTGACTCACAAATTACACCTTTTTTTTTTTTTATCATTAAAACCTTTCCTGAACCTCCTGATTAAGTGGGTTACTTTCTTTCTTTTGTTTATGTATAGATTGAACTTCCATATTCTCAGCATCTGAAATCTGAAATGTTCCAAAAGCTGAAACACTGTGAGCACAACATCCCCTGTATCTGTTGGTTCAGTGTATACAAACCATGTCACGTGTAAAAATATTAAAAATATTCCAGATTTTCCATTGTTTTCCTATTACTCGTCTACAGACCAAGGACGCCTTCACCTACACTCTAGCTGAACTTCTAGAAATAAAAAGTCACAGGCTGGGAAGTTAAAAAAAAAAATAGAAGGTACTGTAAAACTAAAGTGGTATAATTCTAAATCAAAAAAATATGCAATTATATTTTAGAATATAAATTTACAATTCTATATGTCTACTGTAAATTTTAAATACTATTCACTAATACAACTGTACTACAAAGCTTCAGTAATGTGAAATTTGTCATTGTGAGTTTGCCATTCACTCCCTATCCAAACTCTCCAAAAAAAAAAATTGGGGGGGCATTTTTGACACATGGTTTCCCTGCAGCCCCAGCTGTCCTGGAACTCACTGTGTAGACCAGTGGCCTCAAATTCCCAGAGATCCGCCTGCCCTTGCCTCCCGATTTCTGGGATTAAAGGCATGTGCCACCATGCCTGGCTTCCAAAAAATTTTAATGTAATCATGCTATTTCCTAAAGAAAGCAATGCTAATAAAATATAAAAAAAAATTTTCATAAAATTTCTCTTATACAAATCTTTTCCCGTAGTTTTAAGATTTGAATTGCAAAGTTTTTGACAAAAAGTTTTCATATATATCTGTATTTTAGGTTTTTGTTTTTTGACCCATGAGGCTCAAAAAGGCAGTTGTAGTACATGTACCTATAGGCAGAATCAAGGCACAGATTTCATCAAATTCACCCAAGCTATTTTGGGTGACTGTATGTTGTTAACTTGGGAAGCAAACTTAATTTCTTAAGTTAAATCATCCTACAGGTATGTTCCCACAGGTCAAAACGTCACCAACTTAACAGCTGAGAAAGAAAAAACACAGCTTTGCATTGTGTAGGATGTACCAGGAAGTGCCAGCAGAAAGGTTGGCCCATCTGAACATTGAAAGGAAGAAAAGCCTCAGACTGCTACAGGCATCAAACCCCTCTGTGGAT
>VZQC01007701.1:1201918-1234821 GCA_009823505.1 Rhizomys pruinosus | reverse complement strand
TCGGATTCCCCTGGAACTGGAGTTCTCCTGGAATTGGAGTTACAGACGGTTCTCGGCCGCCATGAGGGTGCTGGGGATCGAACCCGGGTCCTCTGCAAGAGCAGTCGGTGCTCTTAACCGCTAGGCTATATCTCCAGCCCCCAGTGAAAAATATTTTAAAAGATACTTTAGTATCTCTTTTCTTGATTACGAAAGTCATACTTGTTCATTGTAAACTGGGCATGGTGGTGCCTATCTTTAATCACAGCACTTGGAAGGCAGGAGGATCTCTGTGAGTTGGACACCAGCCTGGTCTACATAGCAGCTCCAGGCCACCTAGGGCTGTATAATGAGACCCTGTGTCAAAAACAAAATGCAAATAAGGCTGGAGAGATGGCTCAGCGGCTCAAAGCTCTTGCTGCTCTTGCAGCATACCTGCGTTTGGATCCCATCACCCATGTTGGGTGACTCACAACTGCCTGTTAACTCCAGCCCCAGGGATCCAATGCCCTCTTCTGGAATCCTTGGTCCCTAGCACAACATGTGTGTATACACACAGACACAGAAATAAAAATAAAATATATGTTTTAAAAGAAGATACAAAAAAACCAAGAAAATGCTTGTTCATTGTAATAAAACTTGAGCATAAGAGAAATAATCTATGAATTGGACTCTCCCATAATCCAACCTGTCTTAAATACTCACTGATAATGTACACACACATATATACACATACAACTATATGTATCTATACATATATGTATGTGCACATATTTTATTTTACAATAAGATCACAACATACACTCTTGCCACTGGATTTTTCTTTTGTAAATTTAACTCTATGTACGATGGCAAATCAAAGTGATCAAGAACAAAGAATGGGGGCTGAAGAGATGGCTCCGCAGTTAAGAACACTGACTGCCCTTGCAGAGGACCAGGGTTCGATTCCCAGCATCCACATGGTAGCTAAGAACCGTCTTAGGCTGGGCATGGTGGTGCACGCCTTTAATCCAAGCCCTCAGGAGGCAGAGGCAGGTGGATCTCTGTGAGTTCAAGGCCAGCTTGGGACTAAAGGGAGACCCTGTCTGAAAAGTACCAAAAAAAGTGAATAAATAAAAATTAAAAAAAAAAGAAATTAAGAACTTGGAAGGTTGAAGCCACAGAGTAAGATAAGATGGAAGAGCACTCGTGGCACACACCTTTAATCCCAGCACTTGGGAGGCAGAGGCAGGTGGATCTTTGTGAGTTCAAGACCCCGCCCCCTCCCCCTACATAGTGAGTTCCAGGACAGCTGGAGCTACAGGGAGACCCTGTCTCAAAAAGACCAAAAAAAAAAAAAAAAAAGATAAGATGGAAGAAAGCTATTAATTAGAGAAAGAAAAAGCCTGACTCAGAAGTGGACGGAATACAGACACACTTGGTAAGAATAAGAATGGCAGGGGTTGAAGGAAAGCCTGAAGGCTTCCTCAGATGTTGAAATGATTTTCCTTTATTATAGAGGCAACCTTTCTGGGGGGCCAAAGAGCTGTCAGGTCCTGATCGGGAGGAGGCTGAGAATCAGACAATACCCGCATTAAAAGAGCTATTGGAGAGAGCAGCAGCTCTCAACCTTTCCATCATGTTTGACTTGCGTCGACCCCCCAAAAACCACACATACTATGACACTTTTGTGAACCAGACATTGGAGGCTGTGCTGAGTGCAAGCGTGCCTCAAGCCATGGTAATGTTACCTAGGGTTCCCGAGGTCCCCCCTTTGTTCCTCTTCCTACCCTGTCTTCCTTGGGCCTTGATGATTCTGAGGTTCCCTCCTGCCCCCCCCCTACTACCACCCCATTTCACATACCCCGTTCTGTGGCTGAAACTCTTTGTGTCTACCCCTGTCCCTGGAATCCACAGGTCTTCCTCAGCTTCATGCTCATTTTCCCTTAACCACAGGTCCTTTGGCTACCAGATGAAGATCGTGCTAATGTCCAACAACAAGCACCCAGAATGCGCCAGGTATATGGACATCAGACAGGCAGAAGCACTGAGAGACCCCAGTTTCTCAACCTCCGCTATCAAGACCTACCCTTGTTGGATATCAAGTGAGTGCCAGAAGAAAGCAATCAAGGGGATCTCAAGGTTTACTGTCAGGGAAGAACCGATGCAGGGAGGAGAAAAGCCTCAGTCATCCCCCAGTGGGTAGGGTTTATTATAAGCTTACGGACATAAATATGAGTAAGACTGACAATTTTCCAGCTTTCATGGAATTTAGGAACTTGTGAAAGCTATAAATAATAAATCACCTAAAATACATTTACATTAGATATTGATGCTATGAAAACATGGTGAAGTACTGAGTGGGGTTTGGAGTAAGGGGCTAGGGCAGCCACATTAGGAAGCATCTAAATAGATGATGCCTTGAGCTGAGTGTAAGATGATTAAAAGCAGCTAACAGAGGGAAGAGCAGCAGAAGAGCAAGAGAGGCAAGTGAGCATAGAGAGGTAAGCAGAGACCAAACTGGACAGGACCTTGAGGCATAACAGTGATTCTAGCATTATTCTGCATCACCTAGATCAGTATAAAAGAAGATGGACCCAGCCGGGTGTGGTGGCGCACGCCTTTAATCCTAGCACTTGGGAGGCAGAGGCAGGCGGATCTTTGTGAGTTCAAGGGCAGCGTGGTCTACAGAGTGAGTTCCAGGACAGCTAGGGCTACAGGGAGACCCTGTCTCAAAAAGACCAAAAATAAAAAAACAACTAAAATAAAATTTAAAAAAAAAGAGAAGGTGAACCCAGGAGAGAGAGTCCCAGATGTGGGCTGGGCATCAGAAGTTGAGCCAGGCAGGACACAAGATTGCCTTCCATGCATGTTACTGCTAAGATCTTTTATAGTGTTCCTGGAGTCAGACAGAAAAGTGAATTGAACGGCAATTCAGTTAAGTATTTCAAGGACTTTTCACTAAGTTGTCACCATGGAGGGAGACATAACATAGAAGCTCTCACTTTAGTCTTAAGTCAACATTGACTACAGATTATGTTTCCGAAAGATACGAACTGCTAACGCATATACTGATAATGGAATCAAAACCCCAGGACTCCTAAGTGTTTTAAAATAATGGGCCATACCCGGGCATGGTGGTGCACGCCTTTAATCCCAGCACTCAGGAGGTAGAGGTGGGTGGATCTCTGCGAGTTCAAGGCCAGCCTGGTCTACAGAGTTTGCGCCAGAACAGCTGATACTAAAAGGGAGACCCTGCCTCAAAAATACCAAAAAAATGAAAAAACTAAAAAAGAAAAAAACAAGATAAAAATAATGGGCCATGTCTAGACAGATCAAATCCAATGGGAGTAGATGCAAACCTATATTTGAAGCTGAAAACATTTCAGTTATATTTGGCCATAGTGACACATGCATGTAATCCCAGCACATGGGAGGCCGAAGCTGGAGGATTGTAAATTTGAGGACAGGATGGACTACGTAGTGAGATAATGTCTAAAAAAATAGAAGGGTTTCAATTGCATTAACCTAAGAGAGGAGATAACTGGCATCATGACATTGCCAAATGCTAAACCAACTCTGGGCTGTCTTCATGCAGCCCTAGTGTTCAGAAGGAAGCAGGAAGTGACTGGTTCACTGTCCTCAAAGCTGCTCCAACCCTATCTGAGATATCAGTGTTCAAAGGCAGGCCCCATATTTTCAAAGTAGCATGGATACATTGCATTCAGATCAGATCAAATTAGAAAAGTTTGTATAATGAAGGAAATAAAACCCAAGAGCAATGGTTGAATGAACTTGGGCTAATGGACCTAGAGGAGAAATCCCCCAGAGATGTGGCTTCCGTTCCTCAGACCTTCAAAGGACTGCCGTATGACACAAAATGGAGAGACATCCTCATGTTGCTCCAGGACACCGAGATAGGGCTCATAGATGGAATCCACCGGGAGACAAAGTTCCAATAGTCAAAGAAAATCACCTTCGATCAAGAGCTGCCGTGCAAAGTTAGAACTAATATACTGTGGCAAGGATACTGTCCTTCAAGCACAGGCATGGCCTGCCTACACACCTCCCACACCAAATTCTGGATGCTCCCTGTGTCTTTCCCACTTCCACAGGGCACTGCACCAGGACAATGTCTCCGTGAACCTATTCGTAGTGAACAAGGCCTGGCTCTTCTCCCTGCTCTGGTGTGCAGGGGTGGATTCGGTCACCACCAATGACTGCCAGCTGCTGCAGCAGATGCGTCACCCCATCTGGCTTATTGTAAGGGCTCTAAAACTGTCATTGCTTCTCTTTTCCCATCTCTGATTCTCCTTCAACCTGTCCTCTTCCATACTGACTTTTCACCATATGTTATCCTCGGGACTCTGGCCGCTGATGGGCCTTTCCCTCTTCCCCTAGTCTCCTAGAACATACTTAATGATATGGGTCATTACCAATTGTGTCTCCATCCTGCTGCTTTTGTGGACCTTCTTCCTACGAAGGTGAGTGCTCTGTGCTTCAGCTTTCTGGGTTCTCACCATCCCCAGGTCCCTGGTCATGAAGCTGATTCTAACTCATATGTGCTGCCTTGGATTGGGGATGGGTCCATTTCAATTCTTGGGCCTTCCTTATATCATCAAATTGGCTTGAACCTTGGGAAAGTACTTTGGGAAACCCCTGGTTGAAAGCCTTGCTACAGGCTGGCCGAACTCACAATGGAAAGGCTTTTCTCTCCATAGGAGACATGCTGAGAAAGAGAAAACTGGTAAGAATGAACTCCCCCTACCTCCTCTTTTTCTCCTTGCCCCTTGGTTAACTCCCCATATGACCCACCCCTCCCCACCTTCTCAGGCTTAGAAACAGCTGTGCTGCTGACCAAGATCAACAGTTTCCACACAGAGTGAATGTCCTGCCCTGGCCTTCACCAGCTGCAGACAAAGGGAAGGAAAGGGGCTGAAGTGGAATATCTTGGGCTAACAAGTTTGGAGGAGGGGAGCTTTGCCAACAGGAGGCTTTGACCCAAGAGGGCCCTCTGTCCAGATAGCGGGCATGTCTCGAGCTGCCATGGAATGTGCTGCCTTTGGCATTTTGACATGAAGTGGTTGGGAAGACAGTGTCAAAGTTACTCCCAAATTGAAATTACAATAAGGAAGTCAGAGAGAGAGAGAGAGAGAGAGAGAGAGAGAGAGCAGTGGAGAGGTTAGCCTTTCACTTATGATAATTGTCCTCCAGGCTGTGGTGCACTTGTAACTTCGGGTAGAAGGATATAGGTTGATGTCAAGGGTGCATAGCTTTACGTTATGAACTAGAAACTTTGATCCAAACATGGCCTTTCCTCGCCGCATGGAAGGATCTTCCAAGATGATAGAAGACCACATCTCAATGTGTCACCTCTCGATCATCTTCGTCATCTACCACATATCCCTTTCTTCTCTACACTCTTTGCAATTTGCTTGCTTTCCTGCCACATTTACAGAGATTGGGTTATCTAAATGCAACCTCCTTTTGGTTAGCCACAGTAATTAATTCTGTGCCTACTGGTGGTTTTTATTGTGAGCGCAGTTTGACATGGCTCCTGTAATCTCACTTGTGAAGTATGTTCTTATTCAACTTCTGGGATGTTAAGATAGATATACGGCCAAGTCACTCTCTCGCTAGCAGATAAGGGCTGAAATGACATGCGCGTTCGCACTAGCACGCTCCGCCATGTTGATCTGGGTATGTTACACTCTACTGTATCATCAGGCTACCATGGGATTCTTAGCGCGACGGAAGGCTAGGGGAGCATGAGCTTATGAGGCACAGAGCTAGAGATGGAACCTTGTCTATGGTCTATGTATAGTACCGCACTTAATTGTGTAGACACTTACACCATCGCGTGCAGACGCTCGCGCGGTGGTGCTCTGTAGCGCCCTTTTTTTTTGCCTAGGGGTTCGTCGCAGTAATGTCCCGCGGAGCAGCCGCACTCATGCGATGCATCGAGATGCTGTTGTGGAGCGCTCTCGAGCTCGAAGGCCACAGTTTTCGCTCTGGAGAGGTTGTGTGCAGACTTGTGTCCCTTGCTCAGATCTGAGGGTCAGGGACGATAGAATTTTTCTTAATCACTGCACCTGATTGCTTTCGTGGTATCGGCGACACGGCACGGAGGTCTCGCTCTCCGCGTAGCCTAAGGAGTCATTTGTAGAGCAAGTTTGTGAATCAGTCGTAAAAGCGATGTGAGAGAGCTACTTGTCAGTGGTGCTTCTAGCGCGTAACCGAAGAAGGTGGCCACACAGTCTGTAGCGAGCAAGATCTATCTGTCACTCGCGAGATAGACCAGAGTATGTGAGGTTAAAGCGGAGTGGGAACGGCTGGAGGTTCAAAGAACGGACACAGGGGCTAGCTAGAGCTATAGACGTGACCCATGCAGTCCTATCTCAATTATCAACAGTATCGAGGCATAAAAACGACCTGGAGTTCTATTTTGAATCGAGCACATACTATAACGGCAGATCTCTCGATGATGTTTTTCTGTGTCACCGCCACGCGCACACTCTCAGGAAGCTGTGTTCTCGGAACACTATCGAGGTATAGATGCGGCGGTGGGGCAGCGCTAGCTAGCACTTTGGGACAAGACCCTCCCCTTTCCGGGACCCGCAGCTACCGGAACTACAACTCCCAGTATGGCTATGGGCACTTCCGGTCTCTAGTGACACGCACGCGCACAAGGGAGGTCAATATGTGGTGATCCGGGATCAGTGATTCACAAACAACTGATACTTGATACAGATGCAACACACGACACACACAACATGCCTCGCTATACGCAGACAAGCTGAACCGTATATCAGACAACAGGTTATCCCAGACGATGTTTTGGCAATACGAGAGCTTGGTAACAGAACCCCTCCCACCCTCCCTCCTCCCACACACACACCACCCCCACACACACAGCAACACCTCACACACGATCTCTCCCTACACCTCCCTCCTCAACACAACCACACACACAATTCCGTATAACACCCCACATATCTTTTCGTTCCCTCCATCCCTAGCCGCTCCCTCCTTCCCTCTAAGCCTACATACCTGGCGGGAGTGGCCGCTGGGGCCCGGGAGACAGATGGGTAGGAGGCTGGAGGCGCGCAGGAGCCATCACTGCACTGCTGTTCCTATTCACTGTCCTAGTCGCCTAGAACTGGGCACACTTCCTTCACAGCCTGCCTTTCCAGCTGCGTTTCCCTTACTTTTCCCTATTCACGATTCTGCTCCTCAGTCAGGCCCACTACTGACCTCAGTTCTGGACCCGGCCCCCCCAGCAGGTACTGGCGGGCTACCTCTACACAGTACCTCCTCACCCCGTCCATTGTCAGTCGCCAGACTCGCTGCCTTTGCAGCTTCTTCCGTCCCCTTCCCTTCCGACCTGATCCAGTCAACCTCCAACCCTGAACTCTAACCTCCCAGCTCCCAGGCCATCTTCTGCAGTCCTCTAACCTGACCATCCAGAGTACCAGCACCAACTCAGACCATGCTTCTAGCTCCTAGCCTTAGGTACTCAGCCCTGAGCCTGCCACCACCAACCCTTCCTCCTGCCAGGGGCACTGAACAGCTGCAGGCACTGAACTTCTGTGAGGCCCTGGACTGGAGATGAAGACTGACAAAATCTGAGGACCAGGGGGAGCTGCTCATTGGGGTTTGGGTGCAGTTGCTCTTTATTTTTAGCTGCTGACTCACAGCTCCTGGCATCCAGGTTTGGGGCTAGCAGGCTGGGTTAGGGGGCTATTAATAGAGGCAAGGCACAGCCCCGACCCAGTTCAATCTGGAAACATGGGGAGCATAGAGCCTCCCCCTGCCATCCTCCCTTGTAGAGCTGCTGTGGATGAAGACTATCTGAGACAGATGCTCTCTGGCTGTCGGTTACCTCAACATGGTATCACGAAAGGGAAAGCCTACAAGGACAGTCCTGGGCACAGGTCTTCTCTAAGCTTACAGTGACTTAGGGCTCTGCCTCAAGGAAGCTTGTATTGTACTAGCTAAGAGGGCAGAGATGAGTCCCATTGGAGAGGTAATAGTGGCCACAGGCTGGCCTGCCTGGGCTTTCTCCTGGCCTTCATAGAACACACATTTACTGGAAGGGAAACTGGTGGGTTTCTGGTCCCCAAAGACCTCCTGAAAATAGGGTGTTTCATTATGATCCTAGGAAAGGGGACATAGAGGCCAGGGTCCCCAAACCAGACGCAGTACCAGGAAGCTGTTAAATTCTGTGTCTACCATGCTTCCATTTGTTATATTTTTTTCCTCTTCATGGGCTCTGTCTGAACTCACAGGAGTCTGCAGACCTCGTGGTCTCATTTCTCCATAGAGAAACCTAATTCAAAACGCCTCTGAGGAACTTGTCTCCACTAAGGTATGAATAATCCTTTGTATTTTGTTGTTCCCATGGAGTCTTTAATAGGCAAAAGTAAAGCGTCTCCTAAGACACATCAAGAATGGTAGGCAAATCTTGATACCTTGCTGGACTAATCACCAAAATTATTCCTACGCACTCCCAATTTGCTAGAATTCCAGTTGGCTAAGAATGCTAACCCATAACAATCTTCGTACTCCACCCCTGGCAAATCAGAAACTTCTGCTTTTAGCGACCTGCCTATTTAGCCCCTAGATGAAACCCTGCGGGGGCCGAGGGAGATTGTTTCTCTACCCACAAAGACTGAGGTCACCCGCTAAAACTCTATTTTCAAGAATGAGCTCAGATTGTGAGACAGCAGCGAACAGTGCTGCCTCGCCTCGGTTTATTTGCTGAGGGCGCCGGAGAGGCGGGTGGAAAGAGAGAGAAATGGTCTGTGCTCACAAATCCCTTCCCCAACTCCTCCATCTCTTAGTCTCAGCACAGACCATGTCGCCTAGCAACCAAGGCCGCCTGCCTGCTTGTGGGGGCTGCGTTATGCCGGTAGGGGGCGCTTGTCTCCCTGGGTCCTCGGGCTGGAGCCCTAGCAGTAACCAAGTTTCCTTAAGAGTCAAAGCATCTAGGTGTTCCTCCCAGGCTTGTCAACCCTGACTGCTCTAAGTGTCAGAGTGCCTGTGGAGCAGGGAGAAGCATGCTATGAATCTGAAGGGATTTTACAGAGTCATTAAAACGGAAAAAGAAGGATGAGACTGGAGAGATGGCTCAGAGGTTAAGAGCACTTGCTGCTCTTCCAGAGGACTCAACTTCAGTTCCCAGCACACACATCTGGTGGCTCACAACTCCAGCTCCAGGGGATCCGTTGCCTTCTTCTGGTCTCTGCAGGAACACACACACACACACACACACATACACACACACACACACACATGACCTACATTCACACAAATGCACATACATACACATAAATAAAAATAATTTTTTTTTTACAAAAGAAGGAATGGTGAGAGAGCTCAGCAGATAAAAAGGTGCTTGCTACCAAGCCTGATAATCTGAGTTCAAACCTCAGAACCCACATGGTGGAAGGAGAGAACTGACTCTTGCAAGTTGTCTTCTAACCTACACACACACACACACACACATACACACACACACACACACACACACACACACACATACTTTTTTTGTTGTTAATTGAAAAAAGTGGTCTGGAGGGATAGCTCACTGGTTTAAGAGCACTGGATCTTCTTGTAGAGGACCTGGATTACATTCCCAGCCCCCACCCTGGAGCTACAGGGAGACCCTCTATCAAAAAGACCAAAAAAATTTACTTAAATTTTTTTTGAAAAGAGAAAAGGGGGAAGGGACCTGGGAGGAAGGAGTCAAAGGGGACGAGGCAGGACAAAATTGGGAGGACAGTTTCACCCACTCCATCCGCTGGAGGTTTAGCAGTATATAGTCCTCAATAAGAGCAGTTCAGAAGGCAGAGAGTATATGGGGCTTTTCCCCCCTCTGAGCCCCCTTTAAAATATAGAAAGGAGTCTGGTACTCTATTAGCAAACTGCTAAGCATAGAAAAGACTAAAGGTACCAGTCTATTCTAGACTTGATCTTTAAGGAAGATAGTAGTCCATTAATTCATTCATTCAATAATAATGATTAACCTGAAGTCACTATGTATCAAAGGGTATGTTGGGCATTCTACATTAAACCTTGACAAAATGCTATGATTATTTCCATTATGCAGATAAAGAAACTTTAGTCTGAGAGAAGTTCAAGGTTATACAAGTGGTGACTCGGTGGGTCTGACTGAGCAACCAGTATGCCAGGGTCTAAGGATACAGAAAACATGACACTTTTTCCACTATCAATGAGCACCTTGTTTTTGTTAATAGCAGTTTCACCTTCCCAGTTTCTCTGGCCAAAAAAAAAAATCTTTGGAAGAACACTCCATATTCAGTCTATCAGTAAATTCTGTGATCTCTAGTTGTACAACTCAGGACCAAGCCACAAGCCACAATCACCTGTTCAACTAGAGCAGTTCAGTAGTCTCCTGACTAGTCTCATGGCCTCCACCCTTGTCCATTGTGGTCTACTGTTCACAAAGAAGCCAGATCAGTCCTGATGAAACCAACACATGTTATATCAGTTCTCCCCACAAAGCCCTCCACTGGCTCCTCATGTCTCTAAGGATAAAGCCCAAATCCTTTCAGTGGTCTACCAGGCTTTAAACTATTTGATCGTGCATTAAGCTTCTTTTTAAAACTTACTTTTATTTGTTTTAATATTTTAAATTTTTTTTAATTTTTTATTTATTCTTATATGTGTATGAATGTGCTGTCTGCATGTAGGTTTGTGCACCCGTGTCGTGCAATGCCACGGAGGTCAGAAGAGGGTGTCGGATTCCCCTGGAACTGGAGTTAAAGACCGTTTTCAGTCGCCATGTGGGTGCTGGGGATCGAACTCAGGTCCTCTGCAAGAGCAGTCGGCGCTCTTAACCGCTAGGCCATCTCTCCAGCCCCTGTTTTAATTTTTAAAATATTTCTTTTTTTATACTTTTTTATTTCATTTTTTAACAATACATAATAATTTGTGAGTACAAGCATCCTTCATGTAAAACCATTTTGCAAGCAGCTATGCCCAAACCCACACAGTCCAATGCTCCCACCATCCAGCTGGAGGGGCTTGTATGTACATTCAAGTTGATCAAATAAGTGTCCAGTAATTTTTAAAATATTTTATTTAGTATTTCAATTTTATGTGTATGAGTGTATCGCCTGCATGTGTGTAAGTGCACCTGTGTGTTGTGTAATGGCTGAGAAGTTTGGAAGAGGACATCAGATCCCCAGAACTGGAGTTACAGATGGTTGTTAGCTACCATGTGGGTGCTGGGAATCAAACCTGGGTCCTCTGCAAGAGGTGCTCTTAGTCATTGAGTCGTCTCTCCAGCCCCCATTGTCAACTTTAAAAAAATATATATTGATTTTTATTTTAAATGTATGAGTGTGTTGCCTACATGTATGTAAGTGTACCTGTGTTATTCAATGCCCACAAAGATCAGAAGAGGGCATCAGCTCCCCTGGAACTGCAGTTATAGATGGTTGTTAGCTGCCATGTGGGTGCTGGGGATCGAACCTGGGTCCTCTGCAAGAACAGCCAGTGCTCTTAACCAAGGAGCCATCTCTCCAGGCCCCCATTGTCAACTTCTGATGGCTGGCTACTGTGCTCATCTTCAAGGGTCTCATCTCCTTTGCAAAACTTTGTGAATCATCAGTTCACTATACTTTCATTTGTGGTTCGTGAAGGCAAATGCATTGATGTTGTACATTGTTTCTGCTGCATTACAACTCATTTTGAACTTGAATAAGCAAATCATTCAAATTCACTTTTTGTCTGACATCATTTCCATAATATAAATAGCAGTAACAAAAACATAAAGTGAGAAATATGCATTAAAATTATGTATAGCAGCCGGGCATGATGGCACATGCCTTTAATCCTAGCACTCAGGAGGCAGAGGCAGGTGGATCTTTGTGAGTTCAAGGCCAGCCTTGTCTACAGAGTGAGTTCCAGGACAGCTGGGGCTACAGGGAGACCCTGTCTCGAAAAGACCAAAAAATGTATAGCATAATAACATATATTTAAGAATGCATTTCAGGGGCTGGAGAGATGGCCTAGCGGTTGAGAGCGCTGACCGCTCTTACAGAGGACCCGGGTTCGATCCCCAGCACCCACATGGCGGCTGAGAACCGTCTGAAACTCCAATTCCAGGAGAACTCCAGTTCCAGGGGAATCCGACACCCTCTTCTGACCTCTGCGGCATTGCACGACACGGGTGCACAAACCTACATGCAGACAGTACATTCATACACATACAAGAATAAATTTAAAAAATTTTAAAAAAAGAATGAAAGACCTTGTACGGGGCAATATTTTCAACAGGAAAGTCTGAATCTTGGTCAGTGTGGTTTTTGATAACCATAATGCACCAGAAGCTCTGCATTCTTGGGTGTGATGTAGAAATCTATTTGCTTATTATTACCACTTCTCTAATTTATTGAAACAGGGGTATGGGTAGCATCATAGGCAGCAAAGGAGTCTACATCCTGATTTGTTTATATTGCAGTAGCCAGCATTCTGAAACCCCTTTCAAACATTCCTTCCTGTTGGTTAANTTCTGCCTCCTGAGTGTTGGGATTAGAGGCCTGAGCCACCACACCTGGCAGCCCTCTATTTTTTCACTATGTATCCCAGGCTGGCCTCAAAGTTGTAATTCTCCTGCCTCAGCGTCAAAGTGTTGGGATTACAAGCATTTATCCATATGCCTAGGAGGAGTCCTTCTATTCTAATATCTTGTAACAGTAAAGAAAGACATAAATGGCAACCAGAGGGGATAACAGGCAAATCCAGAATCCAAGCTATTCTATATAACGACTGACGTGTACCCTTCAAAAAGTCAATGTAGATTTTTTTTGAGGCAGGGTCTCTCTGTAGCCCCAGCTGGCCTGGAACTTGCTATGTAGACCAGGCTGACCTTGATCTCACAAAGCTCTGCCTGCCTCTGCCTCCCAAGTGTTGAGATTAAAGGGGCCGCCATGCCCAGCAACATGGATGATTTATTTAAAAATATGGGTGTCTTCTAGTTTTGGACCCCACTAGAATAGACCCACTTAACACTTTTACACTGAGAACAGATAAAACCCATGTGCATTAACATAAACAAACAAACATAAGACTCATAAATGAGAAAAGGACAGACCGACTAGCGATGCCAGTGACCCAGACTCCTGATGGCAAGCAAGTTCCTTGGGTTTTCTTGTAGCCTCATGTAGCCCAGATGAGGTGCTGAAGAAGGACAGAAAACTCTTCAACGATAACCACTGTAATCAAATACCAAGGAAATATTATGAGCACCTGATCCAGAAAACACTAAGTAGAGAATACCGACTTCCATTCTCTGCCCAGACTTTTCCACTCTCTGGGGTAGTGTCACAGAAGGCTAGGTTGAGACCCTGAGTTTCCATTTCCACTGGGTAACTAGGCCCCTCTCGAAGTTGAATATCACGGTTAGGGAGGCCTAGGAGAGAGTCCAAACTTTCACACTTGAGCCTTAATGAAGCTGCTTCCTTCCTCTTTGTCCTCTCTTCAACCTCTCCTTCACCTCATTGTCTCTGGTGTCAATGGATGCTGCTTAGTAGAAAGAGTAAAGATGCACTTCTCTTTACTAAGCATCAAGCAGAAGCCTTGAAGGGGGCCAGAGTCTCCGTCTCTGCTCAGCAGTAAGAAGGAGCCACCCCTTCATGTATCTATCACTTGTTAGACATAGGGACTTGAACTTGAACACCTCCACAGCCATAGCTCCACAGTGATTCTCTCCTCAGATGGCATTGGTGTCAGAGGAAGATCTAAATACAATCTCGAGTTTTCTAACAATATATACTCCAGGATGCAATATCAACAATAAACACTCATCATACCAAGAACTAGGAGCCCTTCAACTTGAGTGAGCTGAGATGACAGAGATGTTTAAGTTATTGAACAAGGTTAAAAGTGGCCAACATAAAAAATGTTCGAGAGTAGCTTACAGGGCTTCAGCCATGTAGCTTTGTAAGTCGGCCTGCTTTTCTGGATTTTTCAGAAAAGTATAGCTTTTCCTTTTGTTCTTTCTCTGTTCTAAGCATGCTTTCCCCTGGAGGGGAGAGGGCTTCCTTACTCTTATTCTGAAGCCCCCTCCCCACCATCCTGCTGTCCATGTATCTGACCTCCATACTGGCTGAAAACAGCATGTTTCCCACCCCATCCCCTTCTGTCCTCTGTTCTCCTCTGGGCAGCTGCCAAGATTTACAGCTTTGCTTCCCTGGGGTTTTTCTTTTAAAAACTAATAAAATTGTCCCCAAGTTTCAACAAAAACATTCCAATGAGCAATTACAAATGAGGTTGGGATACATTTTTTCTTAGAAAGTTTTAGCCAGGGGGCCGGGCATGGTGGCACATGCCTTTAATCCCAGCAGTGGCAGGCATTTCTCTGAGTTCAAGGCCAGCCTGGTCTACAGAGTGAGTTCCAGGCCAGCTGTGGCTACAGGGAGACCCTGTCTCAAAAAGACCAAAAAAAGAAAGAAAGAAAGAAAGAAAGAAAGAAAGAAAGAAAGAAAGAAAGAAAGAAAGAAAGAAAGAAAGAAAGAAAGTTTTACCCAGGAAATAGGACATAAAATGAGCCAAATAGAAAGTTTAGAACAAACTACAACAACCAAACTAAAACACAGGATGGGTTGACATTAGAATAGACTGGTCAGAGGAAAGAATCAGCGAAGCTAGACCCTAGAAATGACCCAGTATGACCAACTAGACATAAAATGAGCTTCAGGGTCATGTGGGACTATATAACCCCAAAAGTAATATTTATGTTATTGATCACCAAAAGCGGAGGAGAAAGAAAATGGTGCTGAAAAAAAAAGTACCAAAGAAACAATAGCTGAATCCAGACTTCAGCAGTAGAGCACTTACCTAGCATGGACAAAGTCTTGGGTGTCCCCCCCAAAATAGTTTGCTTTCTTTTGTTCTTTTTGGAGCTCTCAGTTTGATCCCTAAAATACAAAGGAAAACAACAGAAAAATATCTCCAATTTGACAAAAGGCGTGAATACACAAATAGGTTTACGAAGCTCACACGGTGGGGCTGGAGAGATGGCTCAGCAGTGAAGAGGCTTGCTGTTCTTCCAGAAGACCTAAGGTTAGTGTCTAGGATCCAGGTCAGGCATCTCACTACCACCTGTAACTGCAGCTCCAGGGATCCGACACCATTTTCTAGCCTCCAAGGGCACTGCACTGGTGTGCGTGCATACACTGAGACACATTAAACTTCTGAAAACTAAAGAAGATGGAACCTCAAAAATAGCTGGGCATGGTGGTGTAGGCCTTTAATCCCAGCACTCAGGAGGTACAGGCAGGCAAATTTCTCTGAGATCAAGGCTAGCCTGGTCTACATAGCGAGTAGGCCAGCTGAAGCTACCAGGAGAAAAAGACTTTTTTTTCTGTATAGGGGAAAAGTCAAGTCAAATGTCAGTGAGTTTCTCATCAGAAGCCATGCAGCCTTGAAGCAAATGATAAAACATACTTCAAGTGCTTGAAGAAATGTCAGGTATAATGGTGCATGGCTATAATCCTAGCATTTAGGAGGTAGAGACAGGAATATCAGAACTTCAAGGTCATCCTCAAATACATAGCAAGTTTTAGGCCAGACACAGACATGAGATTCTATGTACCAAAAAAAAAAAAAACAAAAGCCACAAGATTGGGTCTATCAACACCTGTTCATGGAAGCTTTACCTTCCCTGAAGACATTTTCTTCATTGGTGTAGCTGCTGGTAAGCTGCCCATGCTCCTATAAACAACTCCTTCCATACTTTTTTAAAACTTAGTGAAACTCATTGGGTCACATGCACAACAAAAACCTGACATGAAAGAAGGGAGGAGGGTAGGAAGAGGAAGGGGATTAGTGGAAGTGGAAGGGGATGAGAGGGTAATATGATCAAAATACATTATGTACATGTCTGAAAACATTGTAATGAAGCTCATTGTTATGTATAGTTAATACATGCTAAAAAAGTCTTAAAATAAAAATAAGGTGGAAAACAACTGAGGAAGACAACTGACATCACACTTTGGCCTCCAGGCATGTTTCAGCACACATATCCCACACAAACACACAAATAAAATGAATTTCTTAGTGACAGATGAAGAAGAAGAAGAAGAAGAAGAAGAAGAAGAAGAAGAAGAAGAAGAAGAAGAAGAAGTGAAGGAGGAATAGGAGGAGAAGGAGGAGGAATAGGAGAAGGAGGAGGAAGAGGAGGAAGAGGAGGAAGAAGAGGAGGAGGAGGAAGAGGAGGAAGATGAGGAGGAGGACCAGGAGGGGCTAGAGAGATGGCTCAGTGGTTAAGAGCACTGGCTGCTCTTGCTCAGGACCCGAGTTCTCATCCCACCTCCCATACAGTGCCTAACAACCGTCCATAACTCCAGTTCCAGGATATCTGACACCCTCTTCTGGGCTCTGTGAGCATTGTACACACATGGTGCACTTACATGCAGGCAAAGTACTCTATACATAAAATACAAATAAATAAAATAAAAAAGAAAAGAAAAATATTGTCATCTGCAAATTTTTTAATCTGATGAAAATATCCTCAAGAAATGAGGAGGAAATCAAGACATTTTCAGACAAAGGAAGCATGAAAAGAATTTGTGCTAACAGACCCACTCTGAAAGAATGCTGAGGAACACTTTCAAAACAGAAAAGAAATTATGAAAGAAATCTTAGGACATCAGGAAGAAAGAACAGAATGAACAAAAATGAGCAAAGACAATAGACTTTCCTTTTCTTCAATTGTCTAAATTATGTTTGACAGTTGAAGCAAAATTATAACATTGTGTAATGTGGATCTCAGTGTGTGTAGAGGAAATATTTAACATAACCATACTATAACTGGGGCTGGATGAAAAGACTTAAAAGGAAGTTAAGTTTCTACTCTTTCCTGTGTCTGGCTCAATGATGGTATCAGTAAGTCTTTGTGGTGACACAGTAGTTCTGTATCCTGACTGCAGTTGGTATTATGAGGGCTCTCCACTTGTGGCAAAATGGCATTGAACTATACATGCACTGCCAATGTCAATTTCCTGGTTTTGAGACTGTATAGTATAATTTTGTAAGTTGTAATTATTAAGGGAAACTGGGAAAAGGGTACATAGGTCGTTGAATTATCTCTTCAACTTACTATAAATGTACAAGTATTTCAAATTTAAAAATAGGACTGGAGAGATAGCCTAGTGGTTAAGAGCACCGACTGCTCTTGCAAAGGACACGGGTTTGATCCCCAGGACCCACATGGCAGCTGAGAAACGTCTTTAACTCCAGTTCCAGGGGAATCTGATGCCTTCTTCTGACTTCCACTGCATTGCATGACATGGGTGCACAAACCTACATGCAGACAGTACATTCATACACATACAAAAATAAATAAAATTAAAGACACTGGCTCTGATAAATTACAAAAACAAATTTAAAAATAAAAGCTGTCTAAAGACATAGATGCAATGTGAAAACCATGCGTGGTTGGATTCTGACTTTTTAAAACAGAAAAGGCACACCAGGCCTGGTGTCCCAAGCCTTTAATCCCAGCACTTGGGAGGCATAGGCAGGCAAATCTCTGTGAATTCAAGGCCAGCCATGTCTACGTAGTTCCAGGACAGCTGGGTCTACAGGGAGACCCTGTCTCAAAAAGACAAAAACAAACAAACAAAAAAAGCAAAAGCAGAAACAGCTAATTTGGCAAACTTGGATTCTAGAATAAACATTAAATAATAAGAGATTACTGTTCTGAAAAGATCTCATTTTGTACTAGATCTGGTGGCATGTGCCTTTAATTCCAGCACTCATGAGGCAAGTCAGGCAGATCTCTGTAAGATCGAGGGCAGCCTGGTCTACGTAGTGAGTTGCAGGCCAGCTGGAGCTACAGGGAGATCTTGTCTCAAAAGATTTTTTGTAATTTATGGCTCTGTGTGTGTGTGTGTGTGTGTGTGTGTGTGTGTCTATGTGTGCAGATACATGAGGAAATCAGAAGAGGATGTCAGATCTCCTGGAGACTGTGAGCCACTTGGTGTAGGTGCTGGAAACCAAACTCTGGTCCTGTAGAAGAGTAGGAAGTGTTTCTTTTTCTTTCTTTTTTTTATCATGGTCCTAAGGAAGAACATTTCTTATTTATTTATTTATTTATTTATTTATTTATTTATTTATTTATTTTTATGTATATGAATATACTGTCTGCACATAGGTTGGTGCACCCGTGTCATGCAATGCTGTGGCGGTCAGAAGAGGATGTCAGATTCCCCTGGAACTGGAGTTAAAGACAGTTCTTAGCTGCCATGTGGGTGCTGGGAATTGAACCTGGGTCCTCTGCAAGAGCAGTCGGTGCTCTTAACAGCTGAGCCATCTCTCCAGCCCCAGTAGGAAGTGTTTCTAACTGATGAGCCATCTCTCCAGCCCATTTATTGTTTTTACTGTTATTTTTATTAGGTGTCACAGTAATGTGGTTATGTGGAAGAATTTCTTGATCCTCATTACCAAGAAACACGTGAAGTATTTAGAGATCAAGTATAAAATAATGAAATGGATTCAAACGGGTACCAAAAGGTGTAGGTAGACGAATGAACAGACGGAACAAATACAATAAAGCATTACCACCTGTGGATTTGACAAGAGACATACAACATTGTTCATTGTACTAGTCTCTGAATATTTTCCATACTGCTAATTGTTAATTAAAAAAAATCTGTACCAGGCTTGGTGGTGCACGGTTTAAATCCAGCACTTGGGAGGCAGAGGCAGGTGGATCTCTGTGAGTTTGAGGTGAGCCTGGTCTACATAGTGAGTTCCAGGACAGCTGGGGTTACATGGAGACCCTATCTCAAAAAGACAAAAAAAATCTGTGTGTGTGTGTGTGTGTGTGTGTACATGTGTGTGTGTACATGTGTGTGTATGTGTGTGTGTGCATGAGTGTCGTAGCATGCATGTGGAGGTCAGAAGACAACTTCCAGAAGTCTATTCTCTTCTTCCACTGTGGGATTCAAGAAGTGATGGTAAGACCTTATTGCTGACGATACTCTATACTTTGGTCATAGGATATGGGGAAATCAAGTTGGTACTGACTGGGACTCTTCTTTAGGTTTAATAGTACTGAAAGGTGTTATGCAGGCTGCTGGGGGAGAAAAGTCATCAATACTACCCAGATGTGAACCCTGGGAGCTACAGTAATAAACACCATGACAAGATATGTCCACACGTATAATAGTAGCATGAATGTTATTAGGGTGACCAATCACTTTCTCTTTTAAAAATATTTTATTTGTTATATTTTTATTATTTTATTTTATGTGTATGAGTGTATTGCCTGTATATGGGTATATATATTGCACCCATGTCCTGCAATGCCTACAGAGATCAGAAGAGGGCATCAGATAACCTGGAATGGGAGTTACAGATGGTTGTTAGCCACCATGTGGATGCTGGGAATGGAACCTGGGTCCTTTGCAAGAGCAACCAATGCTCTTAACCACTAATCTATCTCTCCAGCCCTAGCCAAACAATTTCCAATTGATTCCAACTCTGTAGGAATGACTTTTATAAAATGGACATAATCTAGAAAATAACTTTTAATTAACATTGGCAAACTCATTGAACTATGTGCTCTTGTGACCTGGGGACATGATCTTGTTTCCTGAGAACCTCAATTTGCTATTTTACCCAGAGATGGGGAATGAATGTGGGTGTGCTTGAGAACATACCACAACATTGAAAGGCAGAACAAGCATCTTCATTGAAAATATAGATATTAGGCAGTGCATGGTGGCACATAGCTTTAATTCCAGCACTTGGGAAGAAGAGGCAAGTGGAGTTCTGTGAGTTCCAGGCCACCCTGGTCTACATAGAGAATTCCATGCCATGGTGGACTAGTGGCCACATGCTGGGGAGTCAGGCTTCATGGAAAGAGTGAGGAAGATCAAAATATTGAGGAAGTCCAAAGTATTAGGTAAAGCATGCTTAGAAAGAAGAAAGGGAGATACTACACTTTCCTGAATAATTTNCACCCTATCCCCCCACCCCACCAGAGCTCATGTGTTCTGCCAAACATGCTTTTCATCTCTTTCTCAGTCTTTCTCAATATTCTCCATGTGGAAGTTGACAGTTTTGAGCAGAAGTGCACTATTTCAGTCAGTTCTTTGATGCAGTCCTTTGAGGACAAAGTTCTAGATACAGTTCTAGAACACAGTTCCAGACACAGTTTCTTTTCTTTCTGTCCTGGAACTTGCTATGGAGACCAGGCTGGCCTTGAACTCACAAAGATCCGCCTGCCTCTACCTCCCAAGAGCTAGGATTAAAGGCGTGTGCCACTAAGCCTGGCCAGACACAGTTTCTGAACATAGTTACATGCAGAGTTCCAAGAGACATCTTGGAGAATGGGTGTCCTCCAAGTTCCAGCCCACTGTTTAAAAAATAAAGTCAGAGCCGGGTATGGTGGTGCACGCCTTTAATCCTAGCACTTGGGAGGCAGAGGCAGGTGGATCTTTGTGATTTCAAGGCCAGCCTGGTCTACAGAGTGAGTTCCAGGACAGCTGGGACTATAGGGAGACCCTGTCTCAAAAAGACCAAAAAATAAATAAATAAATAAAGTCAGGCTGTTTTATTCAGGCATAATTGCAATGTTGGCATGGTAATGCTACCCTACTCCATGGGAAGAAATATATACCTGGTACTATAAATTTGGCCCAAAATCCATAGCTGGGGAGGTCATGGGCTCCAGGAGTGAACCTACTACTATTATTTTGCTAAATGGATACAATATTAAACTGCACTCTCTAAATTTGTAGCCCTAGATCTGTAAATGAATGCAACTCTCAGCCCTCATTAGAGAAGATTCTTTATGCAGTAGATGACCATTAATATAGAGACTCATAGCTGGTCAAAGTGCAGTGAATAAGTGTCTGTAGAGTGCTCATCCATAAATGGGACATCTGTATCCTGCCCCTTCCCCTAAGGCTCAGGGACCATCAGAGAAGAGAGGGTAGAAAGACTCTAAAAGCCACAGATCAGGGTAGATAAAGGCAAAACTGTCTTCTGGAAATGACAGGCCCGCTGCATTCATGCACTCATAGGGCTATGGCTGCCTGCACAAGACTAATACAAAATCAAACATTCAACATTCCAGCATGGAGGAAGGAGGAGCTCCTGAAGCCTACCCCTAGCTGAAGAGTGGAAAATACCAATATTACCATCCATGGGTTTACAGAACGCCTTGTCTACCAGCATAGTATTCCAGAGAGCATTACTTGTGACCGAGCAACTCATTTCACAGCCAAAGCAGTGTGGCTGTGGGCCCGTGTTCATGGAATTCGATACCTTATCATGTTTCCTTCCATCCTGAAGCAACTAGTTGATAGAACAGTAGAATGATGTTTTTAAACATGCAGTTATAGTGCCAATTATGTTGGCAGTAGCCTGGAGGGCTGGGGCAGGGCTCTCCAGAAGGTTGCATATGCTCAAAACCAGCATCCAATATATGGTACTGTTCCTCCCATAGCAAGGATCCATGGATCCAGGAATTAAGGGGTAGAAATGGGAATGATGTCTCATACCCCTAGTGCCTCACTAGCAAACTTCTTGCTTGCTTTTCCTGCTACTTTATGATCTGCTGGCCCAGAAGGAAGGAGAAGTGTTTGTACCAGGAAACACAACCACCGTTGCATTAAGCTGGAAGCTAAGACTTCCCTGTGGTCACTTTAGGCTCTTGAGTCAACAGGGTGAGAAGAGAGCTACAGTGTTAGCAGGAGTAATCGATCCAGATAATCACAGGTGTATTGGATTACTATTCCACAATGGAGATGAGAAAGAATATGTCTGTAGTGTAGCAGAAGCTCCTTTAGGGAATTTCTTGGTGTTATCATGTCTGGTGATTAAGATCAATGGGAAACTACAATAACCCAATCCAGTCAGATGATAAATGGCCCAGACTCTACGAATGAAGGTGTAGGTCACTCCTCCAGGTAAAGAACTAAGACCTGCTGAGGTGCTTGCCAAGAGTGGAAGAAATTCAGAATGGGTAGTAAAAAGGTAGTTATAAATACCAGCCAATGAAACTGGAAGGATGGCTCAGTGGCTGAGACCACTAACCTGCTCTTGCAGACGACCTGGGTTCAATTCCCAGAACCCATATAGTGGCTAACAACCGGCCTTAACTCCAGTTCCAGGGGATTGGACGCCCTCTTCTGAGTTCTGCGAGCATTGCATGACATGGATGCACTTACACACATGCAGGCAATACACTCATACACATAAAATAAAAATAAAAAAACCCGCAGGTGGATCTCTGTGACTTCAAGGCCAGCCTGGTCTGCATAGTGAGTTCCGGGACAGCTGGAGCTACAGGGACAGGGATATCCTGTCTCAAAAAGACCAAAAAAAAAAAAAAAAAAAAAATAATAATAATAATAATAATAAAAAATTAAAAAACCCAAGTGAATAAACAAACAAACAACAAATAAATAAATAGGGGGGCTGGGGAGAGATGGCTCAGCGGTTAAGAGCACCGACTGCTCTTGCAGAGGACCCGGGTTCGATTCCCAGCAAGTGCATGGTGGCTAAGAATGGTCTGTAACTCCAGTTCCAGGGGAATCTGACGCCCTCTTCTGAACTCCGCGGCATTGCACGACACAGGTGCACCAACTTACATGCAGAAAGTACACTCATACACATAAAATAATTTAAAATTTTTGAAAAAAAAATACTAGTCAAGTCCATGTGACCAGTTCCAGGATGGAGAATTGTCATTGCTGTGAGTTTTCTTTCCTATTTCATTAAGAATGTATTTTTAGGGAGGAAGAAGGCTAGAGAGAGGCTCAGTGGTTAAGAGTGCATTCTGCTCTTGCTTTGGACCTTGGTTCCCAACACCCAGAGAGAGAGAGAGAGAGAGAGAGAGAGCTAAAAGAGGTGGCTCACAACTGTCTGTAACTCTAGTTCTGAGGGATCCAACACCCTCTCTTCTGGACTCCAAAGCACCTGCATATACATGCACATACCCACACACATGTACATATAATTAAAATAAAAATCTTTGGGCTGGAGAGATGGCCTAGTGGTTAAGAGCGCCAACCACTCTTGCAGAGGACCTGGATTCGATCCCCAGCACCCACATGGCGGCTGAAAACTGTGTTTAACTCCAGTTCCAGGGGAATCCGAAACCCTCTTCTGACCTCCGCAGCATTGCACAACATGGGTGCACAAACCTACATGCAGACAGTACATTCCTACACATACAAAAATAATTTTAAAAAATTACAAAAAAAGACCGAAACCAAAAAATAGTAGTAGTAATAATAATAATAATAATAATAATAATAAATCTTTGGGAAAACGTGTGCAGGATGGTTTAGTGGGTAAAGATGCTTTCCCCCAAGACTGACAACGTGAGATTGATCCCTAGGATCTGTATGGTTGAAGGAGAATGCTGAAAACTGACTCAGATTGTCCCCTGATCTCCTGGTTCTCTGCCTCTCCAGTATACAGACAATGATAGTTGAACTACTCAGTCATTATCACATGAATTAATCCAATAAATCCTCTTTTATTCACCACACACACACATACACACACGAACACACACACAGCCTATGGTTCTGTTTCTCGAGGGCCTAGCTCTCCAGTGGTGGTCATGACCCCATATGGGATGATATAACTGAATGTGGGGGTCAGGAAAAATTTTCCAGTGGAAAACGATTTCTGCTGTAAACACAATGCTATGGGTCTATTCCTGACACTGCAGATGACACAGGGCAATTGCAGTGCCCTCTGGAAATTCTAGACTCATTAATTAAAAAATTTTTAAGTGGACGCAAACAAAAGCTTGATAATAGACAATATTTTATTAGTGTTTAAAAGAAAAATGCCCAGGGTAGACAAGCTGTAAATCTCAGCAGCTGCCCAGAGGAGGAGACTGGAGAAGAGAAGGGAGAAGGAGCATTGTTGTTTAAGCTAGTATGGAGGTCAGAGCCATGGTGGACTGGCAGCCACGTGCTGGGGAGGCAGGCTTCATGGAAAGAGTGAGGAAGCTCAAAATATTGAGGAAGTCCAAAGTATTAGGTAAAGCATGCTTATAAAGAAGAAGAGGAGGGCTGGACAGATGGCCAAGACAGATGGTTAAGACAGATGGTTAAGAGCACCGACCGCTCTTGCAGAGGACCTGGGTTCAATCCCTAGCACCCACATGGCGGCCGAGAACCGTCTTTAACTCCAGTTCCAGGGGAATCTGACACCCTCTTCTGTCCTCCGTGGCATTGCACGACACGGGTGCACAAACCTACATGCAGACAGTACATTCATACACATTAAAAAAAAGAAGAGGAGATACTACACTTTCCTGAATAATTTAAAGAAGTGGGCAGACTTATAAAGCTGCATTGCTGTGACCTGTTAAGCTACTGTGCTAGGGACAGAGACTCTGGAGAGGAAAAGTACAATATCCTATTGAAGGACTTATTACTCTCCCTATCTCTTTAGCTTGACTTAAGGAGAGCTCACATTCCTAGAGGTGGACCCTTGGCCAGGTGACTGACCTAGCCCAACTTCAATGTTAGGTCTCCGTCCAGGCCAGAGAGTCTATTCTCTTGACAAGAAGGAGGTTTTTGTTTTTAAGTATTATAGCTACGCTAACAATAATGCCTCATTTACTTTGCAAGATATACCAAATCAGATTGAGGCCATGCCAGACACCACCATCCCTTTTGTTGAACAGCTTTGGAATCGGATCTTCATGATGGAAAGGGATTGTATCTATTATAATCTTACTAAGGTGCCTATTCATCTTTCAACCTTGTATGTCTAACTGCTGTTTTACTTTTATCTTTCTCTCTTTACAGTGGATCCACCCTCAGATGGTCCTGCAGAAATTTAATTCCAACTATCTGGGTCTCCTTGATAATCCTCCAAGGCCTGAACGTCAGCAAGAGTGGAGACCCTAAACCTTTCCACACCCCCACTTCAGTCAAAAGTAGCCAGGTTGTCTTAACACTTATCTCCTAAATGATTTTTAGGGTCTCCACTCTTTTATTTTTTATTTCTGTATGTGTATGAATGTACTGTCTGCATGCAGGTGTGTGCACCCGTGTCGTGCAATGCTGCAGAGGTCAGAAAAGGATGTAGTATTCCCCTGGAACTGGAGTTCTCCTGGAATTGGAGTTTCAGACAGTTCTCAGCTGCCATGTGGGTGCTGGGGATCGAACCCAGGTTCTCTGTAAGAGTGGTCGGCACTCTTAACCGCTAGGCCATCTCTCCAGCCCCAGGGTCTTCACTCTTGAAGGGGGATGTGAGATAGCTAGACAGTGGACTTGGAGAGCATTGATTGCCCTACATCATAATCACCTTTGGAGCCTTGCTCTTCTTTCCCTAGGAACATTATAAATGCATGCATTACAAACATTACAAATGCCCCTTCTTAAGAGTTAAAATATCATAGGAGTTTAAAAATAATCTCATGGGGCTGGAGAGATGGCTCAGCGGTTAAGAGTGCCGGCTGCTCTTGCAGAGGACCTGGGTTCAATTCCCAGCACCCACATGGTGGCTAAGAACCGTCTATAAGCTGGGCATGGTGGCACATGCCTTTAATCCCAGCACTCAGGAGGCAGAGGCAGGTAGATCTTTGTGAATTCAAGGCCAGCCTGGTCTACAGAGTGAGTTCCAGGCTAGCTGGGGCTACACAAAGACCCTATCTCAAAAAAGATCAATCAATAAGGGGCTGGAGAGATGGCCTAGTGGTTAAGAGCACCAACTCTTCTTGCAGAGGAACCAGGTTCGATCCCCAGCACCCACATGGAGACTGAGAACCGTCTGTAACTCCAATTCCAGAACTCCAGTTCCAGAGGAATCTGACACCGTCTTCTGACCTCCGCAGCACTGCATGACACTGGTGCACAAACCTACATGCAGACAGTACAATCATACACATAAATAAGTAAAATATAAAAAAAGATCAATAAATAAATAAATAAGAAAAGATGGAGGCTTCAGGACTTTGTTGAATCCTATTAAAAGAATGTTATTTCTAGCCGGGCGTGGTGGAGCATGCCTTTAATCCCAGCACTCGGGAGGCATTGACAGGCAGATCACTGTGAGTTCAAGGCCAGCCAGGTTTACAGAGTGACTCCAGGCCAGCTGGGGCTGAAGGGAGACTCTGTCTCAAAAAGACCAAAAAATAAAAATAAATAAAAAAATAAAAAGACCATGATCTCTTGCCAGGTACGTGGTGGTGCACGCTTTTAATCCTAGCACTTGAGAGGCAGAGGCAGGCAGATTTCTGGGAATTCAACACCAGCCTGGTCTACATAGAGAGTTCCAGGCCACCAGCTGGGACTAACGGGAGACCCTGACTCAAAAAGACCAAACAAAACAAAACAAAGAAAGCTATTTCTTTCTGCATAGAAAAATGGAATCTGAGCTCTATCTCTGTCCCTGGATGGAGACAGGACATTTAGATCTGTCCCAAAGATTAGAACAGTGCATACTCTATACTATTGTCCCTTCCCTTAAGAGTTAATCCAGGGGCTGGAGAGATGGCCTAGCGGTTGGGAGCGCCAACCGCTCTTACAGAGGACCCGGGTTCGATCCCCAGCACCCACATGGCGGCTGAGAACCGTCTGAAGCTCCAATTCCCGGAGAACTCCAGTTCCAGGGGAATCCGAGACCCTCTTCTGAACTCCGCGGCGTTGCACGACACGGGTGCACAGACCTGCATGCAGACAGTGCATTCATACACATACAGAAATAAATAAAATTAAAAAAATAAATAAATAAATAATCAAAAAGATAATCCACGAGCTGAGAGATGGCCCAGCAGAACCCTCTTGCAGAGGACCCAGGTTCGATCGCACCCATCCATGGGTGGCTAGAACCGTCTTTACTCCAGTTCCAGGGGAATTGACGCCCTCTTCTGACCTCCTCGGCATTGCACGACACGGGTGCAACAAACCTACATGCAGACAGTAATATCCATACACATAAAAATAATAAATAAATAAATAAAGTTACAATTAAAAAAAAAAGTGTAATCCATCCGCGGAGAGATGGCTCAGGGTTTAAGAGCACTGGCTGTTTTTTCAAAGAACCTGGGTTTGCCAGGCTGCGTGGTGGCGCGGCCTTAATCCTAGCACTTAGGAGCAGAGGCAGGCGGATCTTTGTGAATTCAAAGCCAGCCTGGTCTACAAAGTAGTTCCAGGATAGCTGGGGCTACAGGGAGACCCTGTTTCGAAAAGACCGGAAAAAAAAAAAAAAAAAGAACCTTGGGTTAGCCTCGGCCTGATAGCAACACGCCTTAATCCCAGCACTCCAGAGACAGATGTGGGTGGATTCTGGGAGCTCAAGGCCAGCCTGGTCTACATACTAGTGAGTTCCAGCCACTGGGGTTACAGTTCCCAGCACCAACATGACTGCTAACAATAATCCCTCCCCAATTCCAGTTCCATGGGATTTGACACCCTCTTCTGGTCTCTGGGCATTGCATACATGCAGTACTGTTAACATAAACACTCCCTCACATTAAAAAATAATAATAAAATAAAAAACAACCAAAAAGTTCATCCACCTGGGCCTTCCAGAGACCACCTCTCAGAGAAAGCTGATTCACCCAAAGACAGGCTAAAGAGATAAAATGAATAACAATCCCCCTGTTGAGATAATGTGCTCTCCCCCAGAAAGCTCAGCACATTTGCTTACGGAACTTTCCTGCTGCACCTGCCTGCTTTTCTGAGTTCTACATCAAACGTATAACATTTCCTTTCCCATTTCTATCTATTCGTTAAATACCAGCCCATATCTAAGCATGTCTGCTCTGACAGTCTTGGGCTTCCCCAATCCACCTTTCTTCAGCTGCTTGCAGACCTCCATTGCTGCCTTTAACTCCAAAGGCATAAATAACTTCCTCTTCTCAATCTCCCTCCTTCCGGCAACTGCTGGGATTTACAACTTGCCTGCTCTGTTGTTTTTCCTCTCAAACTATGTTAAAATGGTCCTAGGGCTTCAAAAGAAAGAAGGAAGAAAAGAATGAAAAGGAAGAAAGGAAAGTTTCTAAATACATGATGACCTAAAGTTAACTCCAAATCAAATGCTTAATGACTCCAAGGGTGTTTCCCACAGGACGTCACTGCAGCCTTGGTTCTTAGCTCACAACATGTGGCCTTTGCCCTATTAACATCACACAGTGCCAACAAACGCCACCTGAACAACTAGGTCACGATTAGAGACTACTGTACGTTAGGAACTGCAGTGGGCTTTTTGCTTGTTTTGTTTTGTTTTTACTGTCGCCTACAGTTTTCTGCCTCATAATATAATGGTTTAATTATGAACAAAGACTCGTAATGTTTTCTTGTCATTGCTCTTCAGCCTGTAACTATCAAATTAATACATCTTGAGGGCTTGTTTGGAGATTTTTAGCAGGGAAGCGTACCTAGCGTGTATACTCTTTATTTTGCTTTGGACTTTTTTTTATAAATTATTTTATAATTTTATTTATCTTCCTAATGTGTATGAATGTACATGTCTGCATGCACGCCTGTGCCACCCGTGTCGTGCAATGACGCGGAGGGTCAGAAGAGGGTGTCAGACTCCCCTGGAACTGGAGTTCTCCTGGAATTGGAGTTTCAACACGTTCTCGGCTGCCATGTGGGTGCTGGGAATCGAACCCGGGTCCCTTTGCAAAGAGCGGTCCGGCCCTCTAAACGCTAGGCCATCTCTCCAGCCCCTTCTTTGGGACTTTTTTAGGTGTATGAGTGTACTGTCTCACGTAGGCTTGTGCACCCGTTGTCATGCAATGCGGCGGTTCAGAAGAGGGTGTCGGATTCCCTGGAACTGGAGTTAAGACAGTCCTTAGCACCATCCCATGCTGGGATTTGCATGCCTGATCCTCTGCAGAGAGCTGCAAAGTGCTCTTAACTGCTGAGCCATGTCTCCAACCCCTGGACTTTTTTTTTTTTAAGACAAGGTCTCACTGTGTAACCCTGGCAGGCCTGGAACTCGCTATGTAGACAGGCTGGCCTTGATGTCATAGAGAGCCGCATACCTGTGCATCCTGAGTGCTAGATTAAAGGCATGCACCATCATTCCGGGCTTACTTTTATACTCTTGGTCAAAGAATGGTCCTTTTATGTAGGGGAACCTCATGCTCCTTGAGTGAACACACTCAGGATGGATACACAGAGAGAAATGAAGGAGGAAGTGGACAGGTGAATCAGACCTGGTCATCCATATGGTGACATATGTATAGGCATTGCCCTCACAATGAGTTTACCTCTGGGTCATATTGCACTAGAATGATTTATTTGGTTATTTTGAGATAGGGGTCTCAGGTAGCCCAGGTTCGCTTAGAACTTGATATGTAGCAAGGGCTTACCTTGAACTTTTTATCTACCTGCTTCCACCTCCTGAGTGCTGGAATTATAAGCGTTACCACTATGCCCAGATTTATGAGATGGTGAGGATGGGACCCAGGGCTCTGTGCATGCTAGTGAAGCATTGTACTAACTAAGCTCTACCACCAGCCCCCTAAAATGTTTTATCTTAAAAGTTTCTGCTCTGAGGCTAGAGAGATGGCCTAGCCGTTAAGAGCGCCGACTGCTCTTGCAGAGGACCCGGGTTCAATTCCCAGCACCCACATGGTGAGTGAGAACCATGCTTTAACTCCAGTTTCAGGGGAATACCTGACACCCTCTTCTGACCTCCAGCAGATGCATGACACAGTGCNTAAAGGCATGCGCCACCATGCCCAGCTAGATCATCATTACTTTTTTAGTCTTTTTGAGACAGGGTTTCCCTGTAGCCCCAGCTGTCCTGGAACTCACTCTGTAAACCAGGCTGTCCTTGAACTCAGAGATCCGCCTGCCTCTGCCTCCCAAGTGCTAGGATTAAAGGTGTGCGCCACCAAACCAGAAAATCATTACTTTTAAAATATTACAGCCACGGGCTGGTGAGACGGTTCAGCAGGTAAAGGTACTTGCATGGTGGGTGACCTGAGCTCTGTCCCTGGAACCCACATAAAAGTAGAATGGGGGCTGGAGAGATGGCCTAGGAGTTAAGAGTGCCAACTGCTCTTGCAGAGGATACACATGGCACCTGAGAACCGTCTTTAACTCCAGTTCCAAGGGAATCCGACATCCTCTTCTGGTCTCTGTGGGCATTGCACACACAGGTGCACTTATACACATGCAAAATACTCATACACATAAAATAAAAATAAAACTTAAAAAAATTCTGAGCCAGGCATGGTGGCACATGCCTTTAATCCCAGCACTCCAGAGACAGATGTGGGTGGATCTCTGGGAGCTCAAGGCCAGCCTGGTCTACATACTAGTGAGTTCCAGGCCAGCTGGGGTTACAGTTCCCAGCACCAACATGACTGCTAACAATAATCCCTCCCCAATTCCAGTTCCATGGGATTTGATGCCCTCTTCTGGTCTCTGTGGGCATTGCATACATGCAGTACTGTTAACATAAACACTCCCTCACATTAAAAAATAATAATAAAATAAAATAAACAACCAAAAAGTTCATCCACCTGGGCCTTCCAGGAGACCACCTCTCAGAGAAAGCTGATTCACCCAAAGACAGGCTAAAGAGATAAAATGAATAACAATCCCCCTGTTGAGATAATGTGCTCTCCCCCAGAAAGCTCAGCACATTTGCTTACGGAACTTTCCTGCTGCACCTGCCTGCTTTTCTGAGTTCTACATCAAACGTATAACATTTCCTTTCCCATTTCTATCTATTCGTTAAATACCAGCCCATATCTAAGCATGTCTGCTCTGACAGTCTGGGCTTCCCCATCCACCTTTCTTCAGCTGCTTGCAGACCTCCATTGCTGCCTTTAACTCCAAAGGCATAAATAACTTCCTCTTCTCAATCTCCCTCCTTCCGGCAACTGCTGGGATTTACAACTTGCCTGCTCTGTTGTTTTTCCTCTCAAACTATGTTAAAATGGTCCTAGGGCTTCAAAAGAAAGAAGGGAAAGAAAAGAAGGAAAGGAAAGAAAGGAGAAAGTTTCTAAATACATGATGACCTAAAGTTAACTCCAAATCAAATGCTTAATGACTCCAAGGGTGTTTCCCACAGGACGTCACTGCAGCCTTGGTTCTTAGCTCACAACATGTGGCCTTTGCCCTATTAACATCACACAGTGCCAACAAACGCCACCTGAACAACTAGGTCACGATTAGAGACTACTGTACGTTAGGAACTGCAGTGGGCTTTTTGCTTGTTTTGTTTTGTTTTTACTGTGCCTACAGTTTTCTGCCTCATAATATAATGGTTTAATTATGAACAAAGACTCGTAATGTTTTCTTGTCATTGCTCTTCAGCCTGTAACTATCAAATTAATACATCTTTGAGGGCTTGTTTGGAGATTTTAGCAGGGAAGCGTACCTACTTGTATACTCTTTATTTTGCTTTGGACTTTTTTTTATAAATTATTTTTATTAATTTTATTTATTTCCGTATGTGTATGAATGTACTGTCTGCATGCAAGCCTGTGCACCCGTGTCGTGCAATTACGCGGAGGTCAGAAGAGGGTGTCAGACTCCCCTGGAACTGGAGTTCTCCTGGAATTGGAGTTTCAAACGGTTCTCGGCTGCCATGTGGGTGCTGGGAATCGAACCCGGGTCCTTTGCAAGAGCGGTCGGCGCTCTTAACCGCTAGGCCATCTCTCCAGCCCCTGCTTTGGACTTTTTTATGTGTATGAGTGTACTGTCTGCACGTAGCTTGGTGCACCCGTGTCATGCAATGCGGCGGAGTTCAGAAGAGGGTGTCGGATTCCCCTGGAACTGGAGTTAAGACAGTCCTTAGCCACCATCCCATGCTGGGATTTGCATCCTGATCCTCTGCAAGAGCTGCAAGTGCTCTTAACTGCTGAGCCATGTCTCCAACCCCTGGACTTTTTTTTTTTTAAGACAAGGTCTCACTGTGTAACCCTGGCAGGCCTGGAACTCGCTATGTAGACCAGGCTGGCCTTGATGTCATAGAGAGCCGCATACCTGTGCATCCTGAGTGCTAGGATTAAAGGCATGCACCATCATTCCTGGCTTACTTTTATACTCTTGGTCAAAGAATGGTCCTTTTATGTAGGGGAACTCATGCTCCTTGAGTGAACACACTCAGGATGGATACACAGAGAGAAATGAAGGAGGAAGTGGACAGGTGAATCAGACCTGGTCATCCATATGGTGACATATGTCATAGGCAAATTGCCCTCACAATGAGTTTACCTCTGGGTCATATTGCACTAGAATGATTTATTTGGTTATTTTGAGATAGGGGTCTCAGGTAGCCCAGGTTCGCTTAGAACTTGATATGTAGCAAGGGCTTACCTTGAACTTTTTATCTACCTGCTTCCACCTCCTGAGTGCTGGAATTATAAGCGTTACCACTATGCCCAGATTTATGAGATGGTGAGGATGGGACCCAGGGCTCTGTGCATGCTAGTGAAGCATTGTACTAACTAAGCTCTACCACCAGCCCCTAAAATGTTTTATCTTAAAAGTTTCTGTCTGAGGCTAGAGAGATGGCCTAGCCGTTAAGAGCGCCGACTGCTCTTGCAGAGGACCCGGGTTCAATTCCCAGCACCCACATGGTGAGTGAGAACCATCTTTAACTCCAGTTTCAGGGGAATCTGACACCCTCTTCTGACCTCCAGCAGCATCGCATGACACAGGTGCACAAACATACATGTAGACAGTACATTCATACACATAAAAAAAAGTTTCTGTCTGAGTGGCTGGTTTAAATTTCATTAAAAAATGGTGAGTGAATTTTGGTTTGGGATTAAGACAGAATTTCTCATAATTTATGAATAGCCTTCAACATACTTCTGCCATTTTGTTTTCATGACAGGGGAGATATTCAACATCTGACACTGGGTTTCTTATTTGGCAACCTATGGCTTCTGGGAGAATTATCCTGTGTAGGGTAACTCTAATTCAACCCTTTTATATAACTATTTTCATATA